>JAATHB010000800.1:0-23268 GCA_014822075.1 Fusarium buharicum
GGGCCTTCTCATCAGTACCAAATCCCTTCATGGCCTTGCGCAAAGCCTGAGCATCGGGGTTAGCATCCCATTGAATAACCTGGGGCGGGCCGTAGCCCAGCGAGGGCGGGGTGGGTTGAGCCGGCGGCGCACCATACTGCTGGGGAGGAGGCGCGCCATACTGAGCATGTGGTGCAGGAGATGGTTGACCATAAGGTTGCTGATGGTGAGGAGGAGGAGCGCCATACTGGCCTGGCGGAGGTCCGGGTGGCGCATTGTAGTGCTGTGGAGGAGGAGGCTGCTGCTGATAACCACCGTAGGGCTGCTGGGGCGGAGGAGGACCGCCGGGAGGAGGATAATGGCCATGAGGTTGTTGATATCCACCTTGTTGAGGAGGATATTGTCCAGGTGGAGGTTGTTGATACCCGCCATAGGGCTGCTGATGCGGGGGATATTGACCTTGCTGAGGAGGGGGATATTGGCCATAGCCTTGCGGCGGCGGCGGCTCTAAGATATTCAAGTCAGATCAATGGTCGCATAAGATAGGTAGTTTGGACTAATACTTACGGCCGTAGGGAGCACCATAACCCGGGTAAGACATGGCGTGTATATATCTATTTGCAATCTCGCGATGAATGAATGTGACGTGAGATGTAGGTATACTGTGGGGTGATGGGTGAATGGATGTTGTAAGCGGACTACCTTAGGTACCACGGATAAATTGCAAGAATTGAAAATGGAAAGCAAAATCTTCCAGAAGCGGCACGGGACCTTCTTATAAAATAATAAATGCCCAATCTGCTAAGTACATAATAATAAAGTGCCTTAGAGAGTACAGTAGGTGCACGAATGCCCAGACATTGACGCGCAGCTGCTCAGCCTTGGGCGCTACCTTAAAATGATGCGATGTGGGTTGCTGAGAGGCGGAGCAGCCAAACAGCCCAAAGTCCGAGGATTGAGCGAACGTCATCTGTTCCACACGAGACCTTTTATTGACATATTTTTGCCCGAAGAGAACAGCCTTGTGAGGGGCGCTTTCTGCATTATGCAAGCCATAGTAAAATTAGGTACAATATAAAAATGACAGACCGTCTGGCCCGCTTCTAGCTTATAAACCCAGTCTTCACTTAATCAATATGCGGGGATTTGTTTTCTGCAATAAGTTCTCGGCCAAGTGGTAACTGATAGGTATAGATGGATATGTGTGGGGGGAAAAGACAAAAATTCGCCAAGCGTATCAGTCGTCATCACATCACACGCTCACACTCTCAACTGTCACTGATCATGGGTCAGGTTTGTTCGCTCTCATTAGCACCTTGGTACCGGATTCGGCCATACCACCAGCCACCCGCTAGGAACAAGAGCGCCACTTTGCCGCTAGCACCGCCACGAAAACACGCACGCAAGTCGATTCAGAATCGCCATCAGAATTCGGTAAGTCGAAGGGATAACTTGGGCTTAGAAAGGAAGAGAGCAAATTCGATGGTGATAGGTGTAGTTATTGTCCGTGTCTCAAACCCATGGTTTCCTGATCTGGGGAGAGAGACCTGCAGCAGGTAGCTGAAAAAATCAAGCCACTTTCTAACAGCTAGCCAATGAGAAGCCGTTATGAGCTTTAGCGGGGTGGCTGGTGAATCTCTTTTGTAAGAACCACCAACGTTCGAGCCCCGATGGTTCCTGATGTTAGCGCGTTAGTACTAGGCTCTCTCTTCACCAACCTCCATGAATTTCACGTCTTGGCCAGGGATAGAGAGAGTTGACCAGCCATCTCAATTGCAGTCAATAAAACCATTCCGGGATATGTCAGGTTTGTTGTCTTTTCCCTTTGTCTTTTCTGGCTTCAAGTAGGAGATCATTTTTCGTATACACTGCAGTCAGCCGTGAATCACTCACTATCTTCTACCATCATCAACTCGCCCTTGATGGTCTCTTGTTAGCTGCCAGTGCCAGCATTTGCAAGCACACAAAAACACCACAACACAAACGAATTCTGCTCTTCACATCATTCTACTCTCTGCACACGAGAAAAGTCACTTGGCGAAACGGCCTCGTCAAGATGCGCGGGTACATCCCCCTTCTTCTGGCTCTTTCTGCCTCTTACACCACCATCACCGCACTCCCTCAACCTAGAATCACGCCCCGTGAGCCCGCAACTGAGCCCAAATATTCAGTCGTGCCCTTGGAACCTGGTGATGATGACCCCGCCTCTGGAGGGCTCGGAAGCGGAGATGGCGGTAGCAGCAGCGACAATGGTGACAACGGCAACGGAGGTGGTAGCGGCGACGAAGATGGAGATGGTATCGTAACGGTCATCCAGACCGTGGTCAGGACACGAAAGCCTGTCACTCATACTCATATTATCACTCACACAAAGGAGCCCGATACGATCACGGCCCCCGGGAAGACTGTCACCAAGCCTATCCCAACTACCGTCTCTGTTATTGACGTGAACAAGGAGCCAGTCACCCAGACCGTTACTGTCATTCCCCAGCCCAGCTCTGCTAAGCCCAAACCATCAAAAGAATCAACGCCTACCAATGAGCCCGAAACTACTACCAACAAGCCGAAGCCAACGGCTCAAAACACGTCCAAGTCTTGGAGCTCAGTTGCGGCTCCTGGTACTACTTCTCAACCCCGGCCTGAGCCTCAACCAAACCCTCAGCCCAAGCCTGAATCTTCTACTATTATTGAGTCCTCCGAGACTACTGAGGCCTCATCGTCTACCACATACGACCCCAACACTCCGCCTGTTGAAACAGTCGCTCAGCCTCCCCCTGCAATCGAAAGCTCAGCTGCAGACCCTGATCCAACCACGCTTCTTACCCTGACAAGCCACAATGCTGGCGTCCCCGAAAAGACAGCGATCCCTTCACCAGACTACCCCGTGGCGCCTATCCCCTCACAGGAGACCTTCGTTGGCAACCCTGCCACGCACACGCAACGGGAATCCTGGTCCAATGTGGCAGTACCTTACGTACCTCCGGCTGCGCCCACGACTCTCGTCACCTTTACTACTACCACTTCATCGAGCGCTGAGAGCGAAACCCTTGAATCGACTTCTACTTCAGAAACATATGATAACGGTGCATGGCACACTTCTTACCCGGCCTGGAACGGTACTGTTTTGTCGGTCTGATTCAACTACATAATTTGCGAAAAGTTAATGAGTCACTGATTTTACGATTTCGGCATGCATTCGATGGATATAAAAAAAGGTAAGCAGCATGGCGAATAGGGAAGGCATCTGGCATGATATCCTCAGGGGTTTCCTTGCATCAATATTTAGGCACAGTTTTAGACCCAGCGAAGAAGGCAGACGGACCAAGCGCTGGGACGTATTGCCGCATGTAATGAGTAATAGCAATAAACACGAATTTTCTAAAACCTTTCTGGGCACCATTCAACAAAGCGTGAAACTTGCAAGTGCCGTTGGTTACCCAGCTGCTCCCTGCTAGGCTCTGGGAGTTTATGATACGTCGTCTTTAACTAGGATATGTGGGCTACCTCTGCCAAAGTGATATATCAACTGAAATGATTCTTGAAGAGTTGCGTAAACAAAGCATGCCAGGTTTCTGTTAATCATTTAATGTGAGCTTAACAAAGGGCTAAAACCGCCACGAGAGATAGAAACCCACTTGTTTGATGAAGCAGTACCTAGCATCAGCAATACATAGGTTTTCCCTGTGGTTGCTTTTCTGAGATAAATATACCATATTCACAGCATAGAATCATGTCAAGCTTAACTACTACTTCGGTCATTTCGACAAAACTGCAAGTTTGTCACAATATCGAGTCAACTACAATCTGTCATTCTTGAACCAACTTCTTACAAACTCACTACCGTTCGTGATACCCTTCCTACCTTGGAAATTGAAGAGTTACTCACAAAGTCTTAGGAACATAACTGAAAACACACTTCTACGTACCTATTCAGAGCAGCCGTCCCAATGGAGTCCGCTATCCGTCCTTTCGACGGCTCCGACATCACCGCCAAAATCGTGGCCAACAAGGCTGCCAACCGCCGTGAAGCAGCTATCGTCGGCGGTGTCATGATCGGCTCTATCCTCTTTATCGTCTTGGTCGGGGTCGGGTGCATGTTTTACAATGATCGGGTCCGAAAGCGCAAGCTTCGAGAGGCCAAGAATACCGCTGTGACAGATTTTGCTTGAGCGTGTGCTGAGCACACCAGGCTATAGGCAAGCTGGGGTCTTATCCTTTGCTGTTGGCTCAAGTGTTGAGAAGTGAGGAGGCTATGGTGGACGCTGGGCGCGAAGATGTTTTACTCTGGACAGAACAACTTTTCATTTCTTGGGGGATAAGGGGAGTTTTACAAATTTTTAGATTCATTAAGCTTCATAAGCTTCATTATTCACAACATACATCTGAGATGTATACAGGACCTATTGCTTGTTCCTTGAGTTGCTCTTAGATCTATTTCAATATCAGTCAGAGTAATGAGGAATAGTAATAATAGTCAGTATTAAACTGTAGGCGTAACCAATCACTTGTAACTAATTCAGCTCCTTTTAGTCGTGCTTGACAAGTGCTCGCCCTACCCTTGATTGGCCCATAAGATGCCACAAACCTCACCACACTTACAAACCGCAACATCGAACCACACTCAAAGGAAACCCAACTCAACTCAACTCAACCCTATGCAAGACTCACCACACCCGAGGCCTCTAAGCCCGCAGTAAATCACGCAGTGTGATGGGCCTCGAGCCTCGTTCCCCCGAAGCCATCTCCCCATTGTCGCTTGTCTTGTCTGTAGAATGCTCCAATGAGACTGATCCACGTCCGGAACCCGACCCACGCTGGGCAGCGACACTTCATTCAAGCCAAGACGCAGTGTTGAAAAGGAGATGGGCTTGCAAAAGTCGGTGTCTATGGGGAATTTTCTTTAAAAGCATGGTTCGAAGCTTTTGCTTCTCTGAAAGTTGAAACAAACACAATCAAGTTCAAGAGCGGTCTATTTCCATCGCTTCGGTCCGCTTCCCCACACATTGCCGGTTCCGCCTCCGAAACCGCCGATCTTGCCCCGGAGCCAAAGAGAGAAACCAGTCACAATGCGTCCCGCATCTATTTTTCAGCTACCAACAGCAACAATAGCGGCATTCATTCTACTCTTCTCATGTCTCGCCCTTGCAGCTTCAGACAAGGACAACACCCACAGCACATTAATTCAGCGCGATGAAGAAGTCGGCTCTGGGTGCAGCACAGAAGGCCAATGGCACTGCATGACCAACTCATTCCAAAGATGCGCAGCAGGACAGTGGTCAGTCAAGATGAACATGGCCGAGGGAACAAAATGTGTTCCGGCGGGATACACAGACGACTACAACTTTCGAATTGAGCATGACGGAAGGGCAAATGGTGAGGGTGATGGGGAGAATGGAGAGAGCAATGGTGGTACGAGCATCGGGTCAAGAGGTCCCGTCAGTGGGACTACGATGGTGGCTTTTACTTTATTATGGGTTGTTCTAGGGTTTATCGCCTAGTTATGTATGGTTTTACGGAGGAGTTAAGGGGTTGGTAAAGACGCTTACTACTTACTGGTGTTTCGGATTGGCTTTCGAAGTTTGGGAAGACGCTTACCCGACCAAGTGTTGGTAAAAGACATGTTATTACAGGCAGAATTAAAGACACTTCCTTTACTTACAAGTTGAACTTCATATACTGACATTCGACCTCAAGTCAACTTTCTATACATTGATTACATAAACTAGAGGTTGCATTTAGGTGGACATCTCTCTTAGACTCTTATGCAACCTTGAAACACCATTCCACCAATACCCATCCGTGATGATACCATATCCGGAAATCACGACAACATACCAAGAAGCCAGTGTAACTATAACGGCAGTTTCGGCGTCAACGGTCTATATAGCTTCTTCTATAGGTGTTCAAGGGATGAATGTACGGTCTAGCTGGTACGCCGTGGGGCGACCCTTGTCTGTTGTAAGTCTCGACCCTAAGAGCATGGACATATTGCTTGCTCTAAAGATAAAGCAGCAAAGGCTGTTTCAGCATCCCTCCCATCTCACGCCACCAATGGTTTCTCCTCCAATCAACGATTTTTCGTCATTACATCGTAGGAGTTGTCAGGACCTTGGCACTAAGCAAGTAGCAGTGTAATAGGAGCCTCTTAAAGCCGTATATCCTCTTCTTGTGCCAGTACAAACTTGATGTGATTCATTCTTTACTTTTGTCTTGTTCTTCCAGTCCCTCGTTAATTCGTTAATCTTTGTCTCTCTTTGTATCATTCTTAATTGTTCGATTCTCTCTCTGTCCTTACTGGTCGATCTGGTTATCGCATAATGGTCAGCTTCAAGTTTCTCGGTGCTCTTATGAGCGCTGCACCAGCTCTGGCAGCATTTGGTGTTACCTCCAACAGCAACAGCCTCGTCCTTGACTCTGGCAACTCCAACGGCTTCTCTGTCACAGTCAGCAAGAAAGACTGCTCCATCAACTCCATCAAGTATCGTGGCGCCGAGTACCAGTACAAGTCCCAGACCTCCCATATTGCGTCTGGTCTTGGATCGGCTACTGTCAAGTCCACCGTCCTCAAGAGTAAGTTCAAGCAGACACTTACCGGCTTTGCAAGTACTAACACGAGTAGACAAATACATCAAGGTCACCTGTACCGCCAAGTCAGGCGAGTTTGATCTGACTCACTACTACGTTGTCCAGAATGGCCAGAGCGTCGTCTACATGGCCACCGACACGAAGTCCGAGCCCAAAATTGGCGAGCTGCGATACATTGCCCGTCTCGACCGCTCCAAGCTTCCTAGCGAGGTCCCCTTTGGCACAGCCTCCAGCACTGGTGGCAGCAGTTTCGCCATCGAGGGCTCGGATGTCTTCAACGTGGGAGGCCAGACGCGATCCAAGTTCTACTCATCCGAACGCTTCATCGACAACGATGTCTACTGCTTCCGCAACGGCGCTGCCGACGTCCACGCCTGCATGGTTGCACACGCCTCACGCTCATACGAGAAGAGCTCTGGAGGTCCATTCTTCCGCGACATCAACACCAATAATAACGGCGACTTCAGTGCCTTGACCTTCTACATGAACTCGAACCACGCTCAGACCGAAGCGTACCGCCAGGGTTTCCACGGTCCCTATGCTCTGTCCTTCTCCCGTTCCGGTATCCCCAAGGCCAAGGATATTGACATGACCTTCTTCAAGGATCTCGCCATCCCTGGCTACACTGCTGACGCTTCTCGTGGTAGAGTGAGCGGTACTGCCACTGGCATTCAGTCTGGCTTCCAGGGCGTCGTTCACTGGTACAACAAGGACTTCCAGTACTGGACTTACACCTCGTCCAACGGAGCCTTCACCTCTCCTTTCATGGCCCCCGGCACCTACACTCAGGTCCTCTACCAGGGTGAGCTCAAGGTCGCTTCCAAGAGCGTGAGCGTCTCTGCCGGCAAGACTGCCTCGTCATCTATCGCAGCCAACTCGGACATCACCACTGGAAAGCACACCTCGGTCTTCCGTATTGGTGATTGGGATGGTCAACCCAAGGGCTTCCGCAACGCCGCCAACCAGCTGCGCATGCACCCTAGCGACAAGCGTATGGCCAGCTGGGGACCTCTCACTTACACTGTCGGCTCGAGCTCTGTGGGCGACTTCCCCATGGCCATCTTCAAGTCTGTCAACAACCCTGTGACTATCAAGTTCAACCTTCCCTCTGCCATCTCGAAGCAGGCTACCCTCCGCATCGGCACAACCCTTGCCTTTGCCAGCGGTCGTCCTCAGGTCACCATTGGTAGCTTCAAGAAGGCCTTTGGTGCGCCTGTCAAGATCGACTCTCGAGGCATCACTCGTGGTGCTTACCGTGGCCATGGTGAGGTTTATGATGCCGTCATCCCTGCTGGTACCCTCAAGAAGGGCTCCAACACCATTACAATTGAGATCATCTCTGGTAGCTCCGGTGATACTTTCCTGAGCCCCAGCTTTATCTTTGATGCCGTAGAGCTGTTCCACTAATCATTGCGCCGCTGTATGCTTATGGGCAACTCAGCATGTTTCGTGCTCCTGATTGTGTATTGATTTGATCATGTATATATTAGCAAATAGAGGCCACGCACATATAGCCATACTTCGCTTGCCATCAATCAGTTCGTTCTATGCCATGTGAACATCCCACAACTTGAGTTTGCCTGTAAACACTTGGTTCCTGGCTTCAGGTGTTTCATTTAAAGTTCATGGACAAAAGTTGACGTCCTGAAGACTAAGCGACCGAAGTTGAGACACTCTCGGCTATGTCTACCCATCGTACATACAAGTGGTCTTGAGTGTGACCAGTTGTGACGGCCCTCTGCGGACTTCGCTTCATCGGAAGGCTATTCTCCGCCTGATCGCTGGGTCACCCTCTGATCTATCGGAGGGTTGCTCTCTACTTTATCAGAGGGTTCGCTTCCAATCATCCAGTGTGACTTGATCTTAAGGCCGTGCCGTGGCACCGTTGTAGTGGTACGTCATGATCTGGTTGCGATCGGCCAGCTTTATTAACAATCGCCTTATTTGCTAATGAAGAATCCCCATGTATCAAGACAATCATTGACTGGAGTAGGGCACGCAAGGCCTGGATAAGCTCGCCGAACAGTAGTGACAGTGGAATATAAATCCGACCAGCTCCTCAATACGACGAGGAACCAAACGACCTCCCTGTTCATCTCCAAAAAAAAAAAAAAAAAACCACCCAAGAACTTGATCACGAACATGCCCTCCTTTTAAGGCACCGTGCTGGTGACTGGTACCAATGGAGGATTCGGTTCGGTCATTGTCGGCAATATTCTCAAGAATACAGAGCTGGCTAGCCACTACACAGGTGTATTCATCGTCAGAAATGCGGCAGCGGCAACTCGATTCCAAAAGGCTTTGAAAGCAGCACCGGGGTTCCATAAACACATTGTCATCGACTTAGACTTAATTCACTAGCTAACGTCAGAAAGATAGCAGCTGAGATCAACCGTCGAGTTGCCGCTGGAGACTTGCCTCGAATCAAAGTTCTCATTCTGAACGATGTGTACTAGGATCAGAAAGAGATTTTAAGTGAGTGTTAACATTAATAATCCCGTATGCTCATCGTTGTAGACTACGCCGGATGATGGGTACGAGGCCACTTGGCAAGTAGATTTCTTGGTCAACTAGTTGCTGGCCCAAGCATAGATAAGGGAAAGGGCAGGATACTTATCGTTGAAAGCTGGACTTGTGAGTAAGCTGCACCAGGTTAATAAGGTCAACGTTGACTAAAATTGGCTATAGTATTGATGATTCACATAACAACATCAGTGAAGAGTGTTATAAGGGCTATAATGGCCTCTTTCCTGGGCCTGAGAAGCTTGCCGAAGGTGAATGGTGTAGGTCAGACTTTGGAGAAGGATAGCTTATCGGTGTCGAAGATACAGAATCAGCAAGCTATGTGCTGTTATGCTCATGCAAGTCCACAAACACTTGTTATCTGAACCAGCAGCTGATGATTCCAGGCATGAGCTCGCAAATCGCCTCGCTCGAAACCCAAATCTGTTCAACACCACAGTAACTGGCTGAGATTCTGATGCTATGGCTTCAGACACCCTGAGACGGGGTAGCTTCTGGTTTCATGGCAGCCTGAAATATCTCGCCCCGGTTGTGACGACTGTTCTCGCAAGATCCAGCCTGAATGGGAACTATGGCCCATTATGGAAGAGCGCCAGGGATGCAGTTCAGCTTGTCTTTGAAACCGAGGTCCCGATGGGCAAACTTGTCTATCTGAATGGTACAGATGAGCTCGAGACAGGTAAGGAAGTGCAGGATGGTCCCAAAAGAAATGCCTTGTGGGCATATATGGCCTTGAAGCGGCACAAATTGAGCAAGGGGATACGACTCTGCAATATTGGTAGTGAGATCAGAAGGCACTAGGGTGTATCCGTATGCTTGTAGGATATTAGTGTCTGTGTGAGTTAATCATGTTATCTCGGTTGGACATGATGTAAATAGATAGTTCGAACTTGGACTTGTAGCCAAATTTAACCACAAACCCTAACGTTTTTGACAAGGGAAGAAGATCTAGCCATTGACTAGGCAAGGTGTGATTATGTCGCATGTATATTAGTCTTGTTGATAAGGTTCAAGCAATGTTGGCGCTCGAGCTCGAGTAAAAGGTTGAGTTTTTGATGTAATTCTGCAGGGGCTAGGAGTTGACGACTTGGGATACCGTGATATCCTGTCTCCTGGTTTTGCTTTTTTTCCAATAGAGGGCGCACGCGAGAGAACGGTAGCAGCGGTAGCGTACGGGTCTTACGGCAAGACACGACATGGGCGAGGAGCAAGGGGCTAGGATCAGGGTCCTTTGCAGGGCTCGACTTGCAGGCAAAGGTTTGACGACGATCGATAACAATATATCATCTCCAACGATCAAGAGAAGAAAAGGAGAAGCACAGGCAGCGTTTAGCTTTGGTACCGAGGTAAAGGAGATGATAGGTAGGTAGCAAGTGAAGGAAGTGTGATGTTCTTAGTCTAAAGGAGATTGATGAGGACGGACCGACAAAGCTCGACGGCAGGAGCTTAGGTATGGATCGTTGTTTCCTTTTCTAACCTTGCTGAAAGTTGGTTCCACTTGATTTGAACTGAGCTGGACTTGGACGGAAGGCGGAAGGTGCCGCCCCTGTTTCACATCCACGCTGCCAAAACCCCTGAGTAATCTGAAACAGCCCAACTTGAACACTACAAACCCCCAAAGAATGAACTCAAGAGTTCCATTGTGAAGATCTCTCTTCAAGGTTTTGACGATCTTGCCAGGATACAAGCATTTTTTCAGTGATCAAGAGTCGATCTTTACCGTTTGAATGCTCTGAACTGTCAAGATTTGCGATGACCAAAGATGATCATCCCTGATTGTAGCAGGTAAAAATGTGGTTCATCTGCTATGTCCTGACATTGATCACAGCTAAATTGGAGCATGCAAAAAGACGCAGACGACAGCTCGTATTCTGTCATCGCCTGATATTTACTTACTTTACTACCTACAGCAATGCAGCAGCGTCTGAGCGACTAACTGCGGCTGATCCAAGCCAGTCAAGCTGCATCCCCAGACTTTGGCTGCCACAGAACTGGCCACGGCGCTTGGGCTTTCTGTATCGGCGCCTGTCTAACCAACAACCTACGTAGGCCTTCTAGAAGCGCCAATTCAGGAGCTTTGGTCCCGTCGGATTCTCTCCACAGAACTCTACAACAGACAGGCCTCCAAAGGTTGTTGTTCTCGGCCGGTTGGCGTTGGCGTTGGCGTTGGCGTTGGCGTTGGCTGTCGAGAACCACAAAATAAAGGTGGATCTTCATCTTCTGAAGCCGTTGTAGGGTCGTATCCCTGTCTCATTTAAACAAGAGGCGCCAACGGCCTCGAGAGTCGAGACAATCCAATCTGTTGGTGACTGGGTGCTGTTTAAACCAGGCCTTAAATTACGACACCACGGGCTGGAGACTGCCCAGCCAACAGCCACCTCAGCGTCGCACTCAATTTCGTACAGTTAGGTACATTAGGTAGCTGGAGACTTCTTATTAAAGAACCCCAGGTCTGCTGTTCCCTGTCATCAAGGAATCCATTCCCTGTTGAACATTTCCCTCTCTCTTATTCAGTTCTTGTTCTTCTTTCTTCTTTTCGCTTTGACCTTCATTCATTCACTCACTCATTCATTCATTCATTCACCTTCAAATCTGGCTTGGAGCTGGACTCGCGCCGGCAGTCCACGACGATTCAATTGCTTTTCTTTTCAACTTGTCGCATCCAATCCGTTTGAATAAGCCTGACCAATTCGAAACTCTTTACACATACGCCTTACTTGGTAGTTCAGCCCCAGCTTCTAAAGGATTCTCTACCATTTGAAACTACTGCAGCCGTCAGCACCAGCACTTGATCAACCCGAGCTCAAGCTGAAGCTGATTACGGCCCAAAATAAACCATTTACGATACAGTAGCGGCAGCACGAGGCACTCTTGGGCCAGGTATCAGTCACTGCCACAGTCACGACCAAGATCCAATGCCCGCCATGTGGGACAGCTTCAAAAATGCCACTGGCCCCAACATTCACCAGCAGCCGCCCCAAGAGCTCAAGAACCGTCCATTTCTTCGCACCCAAAACCAAAGCCAACAAACACTGCAATCAAATCGATCCACATCCAGCGTCAACAGCAGCATAAGACATAACAAGTCACGCGACAGCAACTACGACAACCAAGCCCATCTACAAGACGATTTCGAGAACAGACTTAACGGTCTCGGTATTCAAAACGGTCCTTTCAGGTACGAAATTCGCCGTGGCAAGACGGTTCGACAGCCAGATATTTCGGGGCCCCCTCGTCTGTAAGTGTTAGCATGATTTTATTTATTTCATATTTCCAGTCGTTTGAATGCAACTCTATCCATAATACAAATTCCTTGGATCTGCTGCGCCAGCACGACACGACATGGCACAGCCTAGCTCATCATGCCATGTCATCCTTCGACATGATCGTCAGACGCCTCTTAGCTGCACGCGCATGCTCACGCCTTACCGAGTACGACAAGGTGATGAAGGCATTCCATATTGTCTAAACAGTTGAGGATCGGCATTTACTGGAGTCGTTCGTCATGCGACACGCACGCTCATGGTCCACGCTCTTACAGGGCTGGGCTGGGCAGTGCATGGCATGGCATGGTATGGCACCAGGCAGTGTGGGTTTCACGAACCGTTTGAGAACCGACAATGCAAATGCAAGCCACAACGTTGAACGTTGACATCCCGAGCCCGAGCCAGAAGAAGCAAGGATAGATCTTGCAGTTGCTGCCCGTGCTTAACATCTTCAGAGGCAGCTTCCTTCCATGCAACGCCTCGATCTCTTTGACCAAATGGATCAACACTGATATCTAATTCTGCGCCTTGGGAAACTGTCACTCTCTGCCTTTCAATGATTCACATGCTACCACTTCTGCAAAACTATACAATTTACTCCTCGTCTGCACCTGACTAACCTACTTCTTTGTCCCCGTCGCAGCTCCCCTCGTCTCGGCTCTGACGATCTCCGAGAAAAGGCTCCTCCTCGAAACCCGCGGCCTGCTTCCTCCATCTACGAAGACGACGACAAAAGCAGCCGCCACTCTCGCCATTCACACTATCGAAAGCCATCTCGCTCCAAGGTGCCTGCCAAAGACATGTACGGTCGACCTTTGGCCGTTGAGATCTCTCCTCCAAGCTCTCCTGAGTTTGATGCTGCACGATATGGGTGAGTTACCTTGGCTTCCTGGTTCTAACCCCTTCTTGACGGCCGCCATTGCACGTTTCTTGGGGACTCTTTTTGTCGTAGTATTTCAATTCTGTTTTTGGAAGTCTTTTCATTCTACTGCGTTTGGTAGTCACCCCGATTCTGGGTTGCGAGCTCCCAATACCTGATTTCATTCCTTGTTTGCCACAATCTTCCCTCACTCTTGTCGATACCCGCAACATGAGGCCATTCAGGTTCAAAGTACAATCACTGATACAATGCCTTGCTTGCAGGCCAAACTCTCGGGATGTCTCGCCAATCGATGAGACTCCAAGTCAATCTCAATTGGATCTTCTTGGGGATGGTCGAACCACACCCACTCAATCACCAACACATCTTCGCAGCCAAATACCAACTATGCGTCGTGACAGGCCAACGAGTCCAGGACAGCGACCTCACCCTCTTCGAGAAACCAGGTCAACTGATCAACTCAAGGACGAGCAGGTAGACAATCCTTGGGATTCCATGCAGCCATCCTCTCGCTCAACTGACAAAACTCAGCAAACATTTGGACTCACGACTATCGTTACTGGACCAGAAACTCAACGTTCGGGTAATCCGCCTACCTCATTTGGACAGCGTATGCGAAAGTTCGCCAGAGTGAAGCCCGAGCCTATCGAAAGCAGACCACCGTGGAATGGAGCAAGTGGACGTGCACCTATAGTTGACCCTGTTCGGGACGATCCAACTGTTGCACCATTGAGTCTACAGCGCAGGGTTAGCAAGCGTGTTGGACTTGGCGGTGGCTCGTCTTCTGAAACCTCTAGCGGCAGCGCTTCTACAGTACGACGACTACTACCTTCGCGATCTAATCAGAAGCTCAAGGATGCCTATAAAACGCCATCCCCCGAGCCTGCTTCGCACTCTTATCCTAGCCCACCGAACTCCGGCTCCTCTCCCTCTCAGCCCACATCCCACGCCGCGGCGCCCATGCTCAACCCTAACATGATGCCTGATCAGCTCAAGGCTATTAGAAGAAAGCCATCGCCCTCTACTCACAACCCTCACACCTCTTGGTCAAGCTCTGTCTACTCGGCCATGACTGAAGACACACTTGCTGGCAGCAAACCTCTTCTTGGCTCCATTGAGCCAGCAGCTCTGTCCACACCAGAGGATCCTTGGGTACAGCCCACTTCTCGTTTTAGCGTTACCACATGCAACACAGCTGCTCCCAATACCCCCCATTTATCTGATAATGAAGACCGACCTCCATTGCCGGATACACCAAAGCAAGTGCCATCGGTAATGGACCGTAGGAGGCCAATTCCAGGCGGCGATAACTTCAGAAAGGCATCAAATGAAGCGATTATTATCTCGATGAAGTCGGCTGCATCTTCTAAGGAGCGTCCCGAGTCGATAGTTTCTACCGACAAGGCACTTCCACCAGCACCACCAGAGCTACAGTCAGCGAACGACCGCGTTGCATACCTTACCGCACGGCTTGATAGTCTGGCCCATCAGCGCAACAACATCAACAAGAGTATCAAGCAGATGACGGAGTTAATGCCCACCGATAGACTTTTGGCGAGCGCAGACGTGATACGTAAGCGTGAGATTGAGAAGAAGAAGGTTGAAGGACTCAAGGAAGAACTCGCAGCGATCCAAAGAGAAGAGCATGACTTGGGTTTGAAACTTTACCGGGCCAACAAGCGCCTTGAAAGAGAGGCAGCCTTTGAACCCTCGTCTCTTTGGGTCAGACGCGTCACATCATGATAAATTTCAGCAATCAGGTCTAGACGCATTCTAACTACGGGTTTGAGAGATGGTATCTCTAGTGTACAACAAGCAAGGCGTTGAGAAAACATGCATAGCAGCTGGAGTCGGGTTTCTTTGTTTGCTGTTTGATTCTCTTTTACTTTCTTTGAGCATTGCGACGTGTTCCGGGACTGGCGAGTATAAAAAGAGCAGATTCTCCGATGGTTTTGACATCACCTCCAGCTCAAACAAATAGTTTATTGACAGTCGACGATACATACAATTCATTCACATCATGTTCTCTCTTTAGTACGTGTTTAATGTAGATATAGATTCTGTACACTTCCATTCTCCTATAATACTAATAGCTAATAGTTAGAGAGGAAATGTCCATTATTAGTCCCAATCAATCGTGCATATACCCATGAACTACGGTTTTATAGCCAATTTCGAACCTACCCATACTCAACTCCGCGCTCAACTCAAAGTAACACCCCCATCTTACCATAGTAACCTCCTAGGCACTGAGCCTGGAGGTCGTGGCCCGTTGCAACGCCCCTCCCAGCACCTCTGGCAATAATCACCATCCCCGCTGGGTTCTAGGGGGGTGATACAAGCACACTCTTCAATGAGATAATGTCGACAAAACAGATAGACTCCTGTCCGTGCGGGCTGAGGAAGAACCTCCTGTTCTCCGGTAGCTGATTCAGAATTGAAGAGGTTACGGACGCCGTTGACGAGCTGCTCTGAAAAGTTCCGTCGAGGATAGCTGGAGATAGAAGTTTGTCGGTGAAACTCCCTACCATCTAGATCAAGCTCTGGTGAAGACGAAGAAGGCTCGGACTCGGGTATGCGAGGGAACGAGACGAGACCGCTGATATAGGAATCAACAGCGGGAGGTCCGACGTAGTTCCCCGCCGTATCGTAGTGATCTGAAGGGTAGGTTTGTCGAAGATTACGGCCTCCGTGGGAGGCGGAGTACGCCCTTCGGTTCTGGTAGCTAGTAGCATAGCGGCCTGGTTGACTAAAGTTCCCAGAGTAAGAACTGCTTCTAGGATATCCATTCTCTGAAAGAGGGCCACTGCTTCTGGCAAATTCGCTGTCAGGATGCTGGCTACCCCTGATGCTTCCATTGGCATGGGGGTAGGAATCGGCTCTGTTGTAAGAAACGGGTCCAGGATAAGAGGAAGCGACCCGGGGATCTGTGGTAGTATAATATGCTCTGTGAGGACTAGGTCCTTCCAGACCATGCTGGTCAAGGTCGCACGAACTCTGGTCTTGCAAAGAATGGCCAGTGTCTGTCAGAGAAACATGTCGTGGAAAAACTGAACCAGGCGTATACGTGATTCCACTCGCAAATGTCGACTCCCTACGAGCATCAGCAGCATCATAGCTCGCTAGACCGTTCCCCCGGTATCCAGAATTTCCGCTCTGGACCTGGGACGCGCTCGCACTGCGTCGATGGGACATATTTGCTGTGTCTCTTATACCAGGCCTATACCTCTGTTAGCTCTCACGATCGGGACCAGCAAACACTCACCTTTTGTCTTAAGAAGCAAAAAGAAAAAAATGTTTCTCCCCCCTCGGCTTGTGCAATGTGTTTCGGTAGTTGTAGAAGATAAGTATGATCACGAGAAGCTATCCCGTCGTACAGGTTACGTTACCGCTTTGGTGTGGGTATTGTTTGAGCTTCTCGCAGGGGGGATGTTTGTGTGTCTTTGGGAAGGGAATCAAGGTAGAGTCTGACTTGAGCGGGAATATTTATATGTTGATGTTCACGGATGATAACGACCTTGTGTCTAGGAGCAGCCATGTTCTATTGGTCGATTAATGGCATTGTTTCGCTGAACATGGGGTTGGTGTTCAACGCTGAATGGATGCTGGTTGCCTCTTGTGTTCTGTAAAGCTATTAAGCGGCACGAGAACAGGTGCCCGATTCCTAGGCAAGAAGGAATATTACAATAATAGAGAAACAATGTCGGAAGGCTATGTCCGGATGTGATACGCTGGCTGCTGGGTTGCTCAGGATGGCTGTCAGTCAATAAAGAGGGCAAACTAAAAGGTTGTACTACGAGACACTTCTTTATTTCGCCTGGTATTTGGTCCTACAGAGTACAGTAATGAGTAGCTTAGCAGCTAGCAACCGCGAGCCAGCCCTTTACCAAAAAAAAAAGAAAATATCTTGGGTCTGTTTATTCCGCCTCAGACTCGTAGTCTTCCCAGCTTTGGTCTCGCTCCAGCTTAACGAGAATCGGCTGAATGGTAACCATTCTCCCATTCACCCACTCAACCCGCTCGTTATCTGCAACGATATTGCGAATGTTGAAAAGTTCAGCACAAGTCGTACCTCCAACCATGGGGTCCGGATTCTGAGTCTCGACGAAGCGCATGTTGAGGGAGATAATGTGAGGATGGTGTTGCTGTCGGATCTCGAAGCGAAAGGTATCGCACCACATCTGTGGGACTACGGCATCGTCTCCCATTGACACGTTTTCAACTTCGGGGACCTCAAGTCCCGGGTTGCTGTCGTCTTCAATGCCGTCGATCTTAAACATGACCTTAATGCAGATTGCACTAGAGAAAGGGACCATGGTACGATAGACTCGTTCGGGGAAGGGCTGAAGACTGGAGTAGAGACCGCCGGATTGCCAGTCATTCCCACGGCCGCCATTTCCCATTCGTAATTCAACCTCAGTGCCAGAGCGATCGAGTCGGAACGGAATCCCCATGCCGACAACGGCGTGGTAATGGTTCCAGAAGTGCAACATGTAGTTGTTGTGAGGGAAGAACGCATTCTGATTTCTTGAGCTCCAGTTTGGGCGTCGGATCATGGGGAGATCGTTCCAGTTTGGGACATCGACGTCGTTGTACAGATAGATATGATACTCAGTCGCTGGGATATCGCCGACGAGTGTCTCGGAGAGAACAGATCGGCAAGCAGAGACCGATGCTTGAGTCTGGGCTATCTCAAGAGCGCGTTGGATACCCGTGGGACCACGGTCGTTGGTAGTCTCGATCATGATGTTACGTGCCCGGCCGGGCAGACTGTTTGGATTAAATCCCAAGGCCAGAGACCTGTTACGGGTGGTTTGCCTTCATGATAAGGTCAGCTACTATCGCGATCACGGGCTTGTAGTCAAGAACTTACAGCTCATCCCAGAAGTTGCTCATGGTTTATCTGGTACTTGTTCTTGTTTAGAAGGAGGTGATGTGTTGAGAAAGACTCGGAGTCGTTTCGCCTCTTCATCTTGGATTATATACATGAGGTTGGCAAACAAACTCTGAGAGGTGATAATAGAGACAAACAGTTTTCATGGTGGTCAATTTGAGAATAATAGACAATAGAAATGAAGATAAAAACGCTGAAGAGTTTAAGTTTTGCTCTGTAGACTCGGCTATTTAAGAAGCCGCTTCCGTTTGATATTGTTCTTAGAGTCATGAATTCAAACAAAGCGTTTGCACTGGCATGACACTGAGCAAGAATCATAAAGCGAAGCTGAGCGTTAGAGCACTTTGCCCAAAACCTGATTACTCAAGCATACCTGACTGCAGCAAAGATACGCCTTCTGCATTCTAATCGCAGCCCTTCCCCGGCGGCCAAAATAAGGCTACCGGCAAACGAGTCGGAGCATCCGGCAATACGGACCCGGGAAATGTGGGTTCGGTCGGTGCACTGCTCCGCATATCCGGGATGTAGGGTATCATCAGATATCTAAAGATGGCAATTCCAGCGAAATGTGCACTCGTTACTTTGTCTGCCGTTTCATATCATGTGTATTGTAGAATGTTGTTTCATGATCGATATCCTACTACAGTCGTTCAAGTAATTCAAACGTGCGACTTGGTATGTCGGTTGAGCCGTTATGACTTAAAGAGCAAACGTGATCTTTTATTCTGGGACAAGGAATTGTGAGGAAAACAAAGAATCTTCAGAAAACAGACAGGGAATAACCCCGAGAATAAAGAAATTGCCGATCTCTAGATTCGACCCGATCGATCTCACCATAATAGTTGCTTTTTATTGCTTATGCCTGGGTAATCCTGGAGTCACCTGCAAGACAGTACCATTGTCCCACTTGAGCAAAAGAAAATTATATTCAAAATTTGTTATTGGCTCGGTATTAATCAAGAGTATTCTTATATCAGTACTCGAAATTAGAGGAAGCTATTCTCGTTTATGGAGCTTGCATAAACCAATCAGCCATGCAGGGGGAAAAGAAAGAAAAGAAAAACTCATAAGTGATATCGCGATCACTTAACTCAATCCTGAGTAGTTTCTCAGATTACAGCATAGCTTTACGGGAATATTTGTGCCTAAAAGAGATCTCACTATAATTATCCCGTATCTAGTCTGCCAGTTTGTTATATGCACTCGAATTGATACCCAGCCCAACCCGAGTCCACTTCTGCGCCTCTTCAGCTGCAATCTATCCTACACTTTTGACCCCATCACAAAAGCAATAACTATGCAGGTAATTGCTTCTTGCGGGTCCCATAGATACCTGATCAATGGTAAGAGAATGAGACGAGAAAAGAGACATTCTTCTATTTATATGTGACGCAAAGTTCCATATCCCATCTTTGTCAAGTTCGTGTGTTACATGTCACTACACTCATGCCTAACGTCGCTTGTCGCCCATGATAATCTCGGAAGATATAACAGAAGACAGCAATGCAGTGCAAATTTATGTACCGTGTATAGTATTCTTTGTCCTAACTCCCGTCTTTATTGCTTGCCGGTTCTGGAGCCGCCTAGCAAGACGGTCGGGCCTGGGCTGGGATGACTGGGTTATTCTCATATCTTTTGTGAGTCACATGCCAAATGCCAATACAGAAGATACTAATGAGGTGGCAAAGGCTTTTGCTTTAACCGTGCAGGCTGTTATGATGGTCTCGTGCCATTACGGGTTTGGCCAGCATATCAGCAACTTGACAAGAAGAGACAAGTTGATGGCACTCAAGGTAAGAAACATATAATAAAGAACTCATAGTCAGACTCTGTATCTATTCTTCACATGCTGATCAATTCCACAGTTATTCTATATTGCTCAGGTCTTCTACAAACTCACTATAAATCTCACCAAAATCTCGATTCTCTTGCTGTACCTCCGCATCTTTGTCCAACGATGGTTTCGCAAATGCTGCTACGCTCTCATGGGACTGATAACATGTTACATGTCCGCAACCGTCGCATCGTCGATTTGGCAGTGCAATCCGATCAGAGGTGCCTGGGACAAGTCGGTCCAGCCGACCTGCCTCAGTCTAACCAGGAATTGGTATGCAAACGCCGGTTTCTCCGTCGCGACAGATGTCTTGGTATTGTTGTTGCCCATACAGCCTATTTGGAAAAGCAAGTTGTCTGTGGCTCACAAGAGAGCACTCATGATGGTGCTTACCATGGGTGGTGGTGTGTAAGTGAAACTCGAGCCTGGATATGACTGTTGAACTAACCGTTCTCTAGTGTTATAGTCATGTCTATTGTGCGCATGACAACACTCAAGTTCTCGGCCAAAAGCCCCGACACTACTTGTACGTCCTTTGAGTATGTGTACAAGCTGTCCAGTACACTGACAGATCTGTGCAGATGATATCGCGTCCACACTATGGACCATTGTTGAACAGAACTTGGCTATAATCTGCACATGCTTGCCAATGTGCCGCATACCACTCGCCATGCTCTTCCCGCCATGGTTTCCTGGGTCAAAAGTATCTACCTGCGATGGCTCCCAGCTCACTGGTCGATCTCGAGGCCAGTTTGAAGCATGGAAGCCCTATGCTGGGCCTAGGAACACACAAGGGATCACCCGGAGTATTGTGCTTCCAAACGAAGATTCGAGTGAGGAACTCATGCTGGATTCTCTGGAGAGGACCGGTACACCATCGACCTTGGTAAGCGACGCCGGTGTTATAAGGAAGACTGTTGAATATGGAGTCACATATGAGACAAATCCAGCGGCCAACCCTTAATATTATGCAGATTGGCTTTATATGGCAAACAGCAAGACACTAACATGCGAATGTACATGGCAAATATGCTTTTGTTCTAGAATTTACTAGGCATTTGGGGATAACAAGATACAGCAGAGGATAATTAAGGATCAGAAGGTGGCTTGATAGAATAGTTTCTTTTGTACAAATGATATACACTACATAGAACAAAAGCGAAACTAGCTCATGCCCTCCATAAACTCGACTCGATCAAGAATCATCTGTCTGTAGCCCATATACTCCTTTAGACCCTCCCACTCAGGTCCAGACTCTTCTCCATGCCTCCACGGCTCTTTGAAGCCCCATGCGCAAGCAATCTTATCCATTGCTGCTCGCTCCTCTTCCCTTAGCCATCTCATTCGTAGCGGCGTGCCTGGTGCCCAAGTAACACGCTTCATCTGGTCCTTGTTACTGAGCTTGGCGATCAGACCCATTGATCCTACAACCAAGAAATAACCAGAGATACCGGCAACACCAATGCCAGTTGCGGTGGACATGTCCATGGTGTTTTGCCAATAGGCGGCATATGCGGATGCAAGGCCAAAGATGCCAAAGGGGAGAGTACCCAGGGCGAGAGCGGGAGTAGTGCTGTGCTTGAGAAGCTTCTGTCGCTTGAAGGCGGGAAGACTGAATGAAGCCTCTACGATGCCCAACGCAGAGTCCAGGTTCTTGGCATCAATTGCAGTTTGCAGGGCCATATCCGCAACGTCTTTCTCAATAGCCTTAACTGCAGCGTTGGGATTCGACGCAACATACTGAACCACACCATTCTTGACTACTGGCTTCTTCTTTGTCGCAAACATTTCGAGTACCGCAGGGAGGGACTCGGGTCGGCCCAGAGTGGCCTGGGTAGCGACGTAGAGTTCAAGGTACTCGGGCGTTATTTCAACATTGGGTTGCGAAATGATTGTGTAAGCCGCATATGAGATCTTCTTGACACTGTCCGCGAGTTGTGCATCCATCATGTTCGGTCTCTGGCCTGTCCGCTCTGCTCCCAGTTCCATGAGCTTGGATGTCGATGCTCGCGACTGAGCCTCAGCTCTCCGAACCTGAGATTGGAGGGCCTCAGCAGCCTTGAGACATGTCTGGAGGGCCGCAATCGTCAACTGCTTTGCTGGAATTCCGTCTGTTGAAAGAAACTTGTCCTTGGTGCTCTCTACGATCGTTGCCAGTTGTGCTGGGTCGGTCAATTGCCTGGGGACTTTGGTGGCATCGTTTGGCTGGATGTTGAGGTCTGGATATGTCGATGTGGTCGCGGCCCATCGTACGCTTGCGGACTTGATCGTCGACTTTCGGCCATGGCGAGCAGTTGCTAGAAGAGCTCCGCTGATGAAGGCTTGGTTGGCGATTGTGGGTGCCGGCGTAAGAGCGCATCGATAGCAAACGTTGCTGATCTGCCGGGGGGCTGTTCGTGACATTTTTAGGTATATGAGAAGGCGGTGATATAATTCGTGTATTGAGAGACCACGGTTGTAGATCTGCACCCAATTGAGCGTGCCGTCCTCTCGAGCGAGGTTTCTTCTCGTCGTTGATGCTATTCAGAAACCGACTTTGAAATTCGCAGCCCAGGATATGGGAGCGGGAAGACCCACTTCTGTCACTGATGGACAGGCTTTGATAGGTTGCTAATCAAGACGACTAGCATAAATCATAAATGGGAGCCTGGGAGCTTGGTACTTGGCGCATCAGAATGTTAGATAATTGTGTGGTGTCTACTGAGTGATGTTTTTTTTAAATGGAATTTGACCTAATCGGGCAGAAATACTCTGATCAGGTGTTGCTCGCTCATATTCTCATAGCTGTGAGTTGATGATAGATGGGTAATCTAGAACTGGTTCGAATCAGTGTTAAAGATCGGGCCGCCTGATTTGCAGGCATTCCTCCGCTATCTTCAGGGAACTTGGGTGCTGGAAGAAAGCGGGGCTCAGCCCAGCGTGTCCACTGTAAAGTAGCGGTGCTGCCTTTCTTCGCGGCGTAAGACCATGACGAAGCATGAGGTGGCTCTTGCCTTTGGGTACCAGAAGAGACTCAGCTTCCCAAAGGCTCAACCTTGCTTGACCTTTACTCTTCCGCTTTTTCCAACACTGACTCACATATATCAAGACTTCACCACAAAAACCAGAACAACCCCTCGATCATATTGCTGTGTGGACCCTTCCGCTAGAACGACCGAAGACCCCGGCGAGTCTGAACGGCCCGGCTCTCATTCATTTCGCCCAACGACGTCCGTGTCGTCAACACCACCTCCGACATTGTCACAACTGTAAAACAACTTCGCGATGCCTCCTCCGCCTCCTCCACCTCCGCCGCCCCCGCCCGGTG
>JAATHB010000803.1:0-10415 GCA_014822075.1 Fusarium buharicum
CTGTTATTATCTCGTGTTATCTTACTTACCCTGTAGATAGGCGTCTTCAAGACAAGCCGATTTAGGAGTTTTATGCTGCTTATTCATTTCCCTGAGCCTTATCTATTGGCTCGCTTACTGAATCAAGCCATAACTGTAGATTCTCTGAGACTTATAAAGACGCTCGGTTTAAGTACTCAATCAGGTATGGCGAGTGGGAAATTGCTGTGCCTCTTGCTTATAATTAGCCATGCTCCCAGTAGTACGGTATGTCAAGCATTAGAAATACCAGAAAGTTTCAATTCTGGGTCCGACTAACGTAAGCTCTGTGCGAAAACTGATGGCCAAAGGCAGGTACCGCAAAAATTGTAAACTATTTTGGCCAAGGAAAACCTGCCATGGAAAAGAGACGAAAGCGACCGCAACTAGGGCTTAAACGGCAGATGGATTTACATGTTCAATCGCTAGAATCGAGGTACTGTGATAGCAAAAATTCTTGACAGATAGACGGAGTAGCTGAGGTCTAGATCTCCCCCAACTGTTCTCAGTAAGTTTGCGCTAGCAAAGCTGAACTGCGGCGCTAGGAGGCTTCAAATTGCGTCTTTGTGGCCATGCTGTCGCTGTGAAAATAATTGTTTTGAAGGAATGCTCATCAATCTGACATTGGTGTGAGAACCGTCAAGTTCATAGCTTAGCGGCCTAAGGATACGGATATATAACATGAAATAATAAGATTACAGATATCATAGGCGCAAATACGATGGTACGCATATGAAGAGCCGGTAGATCACGCCGAGACATCCGAATAAACCCTACAAGTGCCAAGGTAGCGTGCGGTCCAGTGTCCAAAGCGGTCCGCCAGCCCGTCAAAGAACCCTGCAGCTGCATCTGGAAATTTCAGGCATTCCGGCTGATTCCTTTGGTACGCTTTCACCTGCGGCACAAGAATCGTACGAGAAGCTGCATGACATTGCTAGCAGGGAGACAGTTGCTGTTAGCCCGGGCCCTGGGGTTGCGGGGAGGCACCCGGTAGACAGGGACGGACAGGTTCTCTGGGGATCAGTACCAGGACCATGTTAATGGGAACGATATTGAATTCTTAAAAGTCGATATTATAAGTGCTATTCTAGGATTTTTCGGGAATAATCATCCTTTCTATGAACCAGGGCGTCGATGCGTTATTTTCCGGCTAAAGCCTGCGCCTCTTCCCCTAGCTAACGTTACTTGGCATGGAACTCTCCAATCGTGCGCTGCTCTTCATCCTGGGGTCCAGTCGGCGTATGCTCGATGATAATTTCCGTCTTTCGTACAATGCCCTCTCCGCCAGCCAAGATATCCTCGGCGCTGTTGTCCACGCCGCTGCCAAGGACTTGCACCCCGCTGCGTCGTGAGAGGTTATTGCGCCAAGTTGATGCTTGTAGTGCGTAGCCAGAATTGTTTTGAGACTTGCTACGGCTTCGACTGCCCACGCGGGACTGCTCGCTAAAATAGCGTACCAACGGTGCAAGGGTTGGAACCGATGCTACCATGATGCCGAGGTTGTTCTCAATCATGGACCATTTGATGAGGGCGGCTGAGTCAAGAAGGTTGGAAAGCGATTTGATCGTCTGAATGCGGAATATTTGAATGACTGAGATGAATGTGCCCATTGCGAAGAGGCCGAGAAGAACAACCTTTTTGCGATTCGGCATCTGCAGCTGGAGTAGGGTTGGGAAGGGTAGAACCATTCTGCGACAATCAGTACTCGTTATTGGACTAGGAAGCGGTTTCGCCTACACAACAACATCAAAGGCAATGGTCAAAGAGGCCATTGTGGTGTACATTGGCACTCCGTCCAGGCAAGATCCATACGTGATGCTAGTATCCCATTGTTTTCGAACCTGTGTCCATCGAGATCAGCTTCTGACTATCTTTGTAGTCACTTCTTGTTCAAGCTTACGGGGGTGCAAAGATTGATCTGAGCAATCAAGAACGAAAGATGGAATAGTGTACAGGCCACCGATACGCCAATCGTAGCCTTGTACCAGACGCCCGCCGCCATGAATCTCAGGTAGGAGATAAGCAGACTTAGCTTGAAGCCGAGAATGCTGGTAATGTAACTATTCGCAGTGTTGGTGTTTGTTATACTCGTTCGGGACGGAAGTAGCTTACAAGGGGGCGCCAACAAATTGAAGCTGTCGGTCCAGTTAGTGACGGTAGTGCACAGTTGTTGAGGTACTCACCAGCATGAAGCTGTAGTAGTTCTCCAAAGGCAAGTCCTCAAGGTTCTTAAGTCCCAATCCCCATTTTGTTTCTGCTCTGTCAGCTGGTCGCTCGGATCCTGTTGGTAGAGACTACTCACGTATCACTGTCACAACGGCGAAACCACAACTCGTAATCTGTTGGTAGTTAGCAGATATCCTTGGTCCAGGTACTCGCCGTACTCATCGTGTCTTACCCATGTCGCAATAATAATCCAGTCGTCTGGAAAGCGGAAAATATGTCAGCACCAGGCAAGCAAGATGCAAGTGATCGTTCTTACCAAGACCAAAAGCCTTGAGCATGAATCCTCGGACATAGACCCTGAGTACGACCACAACAAGCGCTATTGCCGTAAAGACGGCACCAATGGAAGTGATTTGGAGGCCATCGGTCGGCGGATTACCCGAGGTGTTGTACGTCCAGTCTGGCATGGCTGCAGCTCGAATGGCTCCCTGAAAAGAGTAGCGACAGTCAACAAAGATAGAAAGTCACCAGAAAGCTTCTGCAGACTTTAGCACTCTATGTATACTCAAACGAGAGGGAACACTTGGCTGAGACAACATAACGCCCGTCTGAACCGCGAACCAGGGAACTGGGACCTAACAGGATTCATTGCTGCAGGTCCTTGGCCCAACTTAGCAGGTCCCATATTGGAACATGCATCAATATGCAGGGGGAATGCATGGTTATCCAGGGATCATAGGCCCTCTTCCTGGTGTTTTGCCCAAGTTACGAGCGAAAGTCAGGATTTATGGTTTGCCCTATTAACGCACGAGACAATTCCAGCTTTCACTAAGCAATTGCATACCGAGTACCGAGAAACTACTCCGCACAGTTCAATGATCTGGGTTAATGTCTCGGCCCGTAGACCCCTTGTGTCCTGATCTCCGCTCCACCGTTCGGACCCTGCCAACGGTCTAGACAGGGGCTGCATTGCTCATCAAAGATATCCCTGTCCGCCGCCACGCAACAAGATAAAAGTCTTGTTATTTACCCCAATTACTGGAAGGTACATCTGTTTCTCTGCATAAAAGCCTCCAGGTAACGTCCACTCCATCTCGTCAAATCTGCAGCTCTGGTTAACATACTTTTGCCCAGCGTTTCACCAAGCAGACACTATGAGAGTGACAAGCATCTTAGTGGCAGCTGCGGCTTGTGCCACTGCCCAAGCGTTCGCGACGTCGTCCAAGTGCAAATGCTTCCCTGGCGACAGCTGCTGGCCTTCAGAGAACGAGTGGAAGAGCCTCAACTCGACCGTTAACGGCCGTCTGATCAAGACTGTGCCGTTAGGCTCACCTTGCCATGACCCTACGTACGATGCCGAGGAGTGCGCTCGCCTCCAAAGCCAATGGCAACAGACGGAGATTCAGTAAGTTGAAGTTAACTGGCGCCGGTCTAGAAGAAGCTTGTCTAACAATCCATAGCATGGAGTCTTCCTCCTCTGTCATGGCTCCTTGGTTTGCCAATCAAAGCTGTGACCCTTTTCAACCTCGCTCGCGCTCCTGTGAGCTGGGAAACTATGTCCGCTACGCAGTAGAGGCACGTACTCAAGCTGATATTGTGAATGCCATCAACTTCGCGCGAAACCGCAACATCCGCTTCGTCATCCGTAACACTGGACATGACTACAACGGCCGCTCAACTGGTGCCGGTGCGCTATCCGTCTGGACGCATCGCCTCAAGGACATTCAGTTCAAGAACTACAATGCCAACGGGTACAAGGGCAAGGCTGTTACCCTTGGTGCTGGTGTTCAGGGCTTTGATATCCTCCGTGCTGGTCATGCCCATGGCAAGGGGTATGTTGTTGTTGGAGGCGAATGTCCCACTGTTGGCGTCAGCGGTGGATATACCCAGGGCGGTGGTCACTCAGCCCTAAGTACCAGCTATGGTCTCTCGGCACAGAATACTCTCGAGTTCGAGGTCATCACAGCCAACTCAGGTGTTGTTACCGCTTCCCGTACTCAGAACTCTGATCTCTTCTGGGCCCTCAACGGTGGCGGTGGTGGTAACTGGGGTATTGTTCTTTCTATGACCGTCAAGGCTTTCCCCGATGCCAAGGTTGGCGGCGCAACGCTTGCTTTCTTCAACTCCAACAACGACCAGGAGACCTTCTATAAGGGTATTGAGGACTTCCACTCTAAGCTTCCTGGCATGGTTGATGCCGGCTCTATGGTAGTCTACTACTTCACCAACACCTTCTTCCAGATCGCTCCTTTGACAGCCTTTGACAAGACCAAGGAAGAGGTGCAAACTATCCTTGCGCCATATGTCGAGTCTCTCAATGCGTTGGGCATCAACTACACCGTTAGTTACACTCAAGAAGAGTCATACTACGACCACTACGACACCTTCTTCGGCCCCCTACCCATCGGAAACATCCAAGTTGGTATCGCCCAATACGGCGGCCGTCTCATCCCCCGTGACACCATCGTGAAGAACAACGCCGCTCTTACCAAGGCAGCCATCAGCATCGTAGAGCAGGGCGTCACCTGGATCGGTGTCGGCACCAACGTCGCCCCTTTTAGCAACGCCAAGACACAGTCTGTCCTCCCCGCCTGGAACAAGGCTCTCGTGCACGCCACTCTCACCACTCCTTGGAACTTTACTGCTCCATGGTCTGAGATGCTTAAACTTCAGAACCTCATGACCGAGAAGATCATGCCTGAGATCGAAGCCGTTACGCCTGGAAGTGGAGCGTACATGAACGAGGCTGATTTCCGCCAGCCGAGATTCCAGTCTGAGTTCTTTGGAAGCAATTATAACAGGCTTCTATCAATCAAGAACAAGTGGGATCCCAATGGGTTCTTTTATGCCCGTAATGCTGTTGGCAGCGAGCAGTGGACTGTTGCCAATAACGGTAGGATGTGCAGGGCTAAGTAACTTGGAAATGGTTAGTAAATAGGAACTATAGAGTTAACAAAATAATTATAATGAATACTTCTCCCGAAACAATATGATCTCGAATGTTGGTTACCTGGACGTTCTCTATGCTGAGACTTTATTGATAGGCTTCAAGGGTGACCTGAGCTATATCAAAGGTTGAAGCGAACTTGACAGATCCTTGAATTTAACTAGTTATGCATTGTGAACCTTATGATGTTTCTCCAAGCTTAGATTCAACCCCTCTCAACCCCAGTTGTCCCGAAACCTTCGAAACCTTAACTTAATCTAAGAGTCAGTTACATCGTCTCACGGGTATAGATATTAAACATTATATAACCCTACGAAGCATGAGAATGGTCAGAAGACATAGTACATACTCCGTATAGAAGAAGGGTTTCTACAGGCAACTACAGTGTAGCTTATGCTAAACTTAGAAAGTAGTATAGCAATTATAGTAATCCTAGAATGCTATGCTTTACTTGTGCAAAGATATGTGCTCTATTTTACTACAGACCCAACCAATCTACCTTTAAAACACGTGCTGGAGCAGGTAAAATTCAACAGGGAAATGGAGCATATCATCCGGACTTAAGGTTGATACAAGTAATTCTATTGACCACTCGCTGTTATAATATACATTGGATGCTACACTTCTCATGCCAAACTAAGAATCCAGGATAGGACCAAACGCAGGAATGCCACGACTCTCAAGCTGATACACCACCTTTGCAATTGTTGCCCTGTTGGAAATGATACAAACACATTCGGCACCGCTCTCCTTGTAAGCTTGATATGCTAACTTGGTCATATCCGGCCTACCTTTCTTGTCAGTGTCCCACACAACAGCTTGTGAGTCACAGGCCAGGATAGTGTCAAGAACACCTTGCCCATACGTCAAGAGTGGGTTCTTGGTTGACCACACAACGTGACATGGCACACGACGCTCCATTATAACAGGCATGCAAGGACCGATACCTGAACCAGTCGCCACAAGCACAACTTTCTTGAAAAGAGGTGCTATAGCGAGGACGCCAGAAGCCGGAGTACCCCGTGTCCAGATGGATGTGGGAGGCTTCTCGATGATCCTCTTGGTCCAATCACCAGCTTTGGAGACGATGATCGAGAAGCCTTTGCCACTAGGTTCAGGAATAGCAGCAAATGCATGCCACTCAACCATGGGTCGGTCGGTGATTCGAACACCTCGCGAAGTACAAGGCCCAGGCGTACAAAAGTCAAAGTGAAGACGAACTGCGTGTTTGGAAAGTGGCTCGGGAACGACATTGACGCGACGAAGTCTTGTCCACGGCAACGCAATGCTGAGTGTGATCAACCCAACCAAGTAAATGATAGGAGACTTTGCCAGCGCGGTCCCCAAAGGTTCAGTGGTTGATGCGGCGGTAGAAGTAATGATATGGGCCCAGACAAGAGCGACTGTAAACCAGCCAACGAAGCGGTGCGCCCATTCAAACTGGTCGTGCATCTTGACTCGTATAGCGGGATATGCCATTGCCAGGACGAATACCAAAAGGGCCAAAATTGTATAGGACAAAGCAAGAACAACAGCCTTGAGGGGCGATCGAATATCGTCGTCAATGTAGTCACGGCTTGCTGAAATGGTGTACATAATCCACCAAGCAGTTGCAGAGACACCGCAGCCAGAGTGAACACCACCATTGTGATAGACACGAGCAAAATGACGCCTGATAGAAAGAGGGACAGATGTAGGCACTCTGCAGCAGACCCAAAACATGGCGTTGACAACATAGTCTTGACGACCCAGGACTGCCACAAGCAGATTTGCTGCCACAGCTGTAGCAAGGTGAGAGGCTAGCGGATAGAAGTTGTTGTCGCGGCTAACCCATAGTAGAATGGCGAGGACAGTGAGGTTCGAAACAAAAATGAAGCCAAAGAGTTTGCGGTAAGCCGATAAGGCGCGATGTCGTAGCCATCGCCAGCCGTGGAATCCATTCTTGTCAGGCAACTCGTACTCTTCAACCACTTCTTCCTCATCGATCATCATTTCTTTATCATCCTTCTCTAGATCCGTCAATGACTCAGAACGCTTCGAATTAACGAGTGTCTCAATGCTGGAGCTTTCAAATAGAACTGGAGAAGGCAAAGTCAACGTCATCTGAGGAGATTCGAGGACTGGTGTCTGGATCTTGATGGGGCTGCTTTCAGCGGCGATCTGGTACAAGACCCTCTTGTCTACCTTGCCATTTGGAGTAAGCTGCAGAGCTGGTAGATGCTTCCAAATAGTTGGGACTGCATAGAATGGCTGGCTCGTGCTGACAGCTGTCCTCAACTCGCCCTCGTCAACTTGGGCATCGGCGGAGTAGAAGCCCCAGAGCTTGTTGTCGATTTTCAAAGCGCAGGCTTTGATCACCGTTGGTACCTTTTCAATCGAACGAGAAACCCCGTCAAGTTCCACTCGAAAGCCTTGGATCTTGACTTGGTCGTCTTTCCGGCCAAGGGGGAGTAGACTTCCGTCTGGGAGCCACTGTGCCAGGTCACCAGTGTTGAACATTCGGCCACTGGAATTTAATCAGCTTTGTCCAACTTAAGTTCACACTCGACTTACCCATCCTTTGTGAACTTGTCTTGTTTATATCGTACGGCTGTCAGATCAGGCAAATTTAGATAGCCCCGCGATACCCCTCGGCCTCCCGCCCACATAGTCCCCGGTTGACCAATTGGTACAGGGTTCTCATCGTCGTCGAGAATGTAAACGTTAGTATTTGGGTTTGGCTTTCCGATAGTCAACGTAGCACCTGGTCGGTGAAGGTGTGCGGTGTTAAGAACGCTAATCTCCGTAGGTCCGCAAACGTTCCAGAACTTGATGTAAGGAGCCCATTCTTCCGCCAGAGCTAATGGACAGGGCTCTCCACCAACAGCAATGGTGTCAACATTGGGAAAGTTTTCTCGCCGTGGCATATACTTGAGGACAACTGAGGGCGTGGCAATGACCGTATCGACTCGTTGAAGACAGTCAGTCCAAAGCTCGAGGCCACTACCTCTGATATGGAGTGTACCGCCATTCATCATGGTAGCCAGAATTTCCCATGCGCCTTTTTCATTAGTCCCAAGGTTTCTTATAGTGATAGAGCTACTCACACATATCGAAAGCAACGTTGAGCTGCTGCGCGACATTTCGTCCAACACGGATACCCAGTCGAGAAGGCTCCGCTAGTAAAGTGTTAGTTACTCCTTTATGGCGTACATCCACGCCTTTTGGCCTCCCAGTGGTGCCTGAAGTGTAAATAACATATGCTCCATCATCTGGGCTAACTTGAACCATGGGGTTTGTGGCATTGCCCTCATTCCACAATCTTGAGTTTTTGTCGAGATCGACGACTCTGATAATGTCTCGTTTGTTGGCCGGAATACTTCGAATCACTTTATCCAGGAATTTGGGAAGACATAAGACAACTGGAGCATTGGAGTCGGCAATGTCAAAGCCAAGGGTGTCGTCTGTGACAATACCGCCGTCGAGAGGCACATATTGTCCGCCGGCTTTCAAAACTGCAAGGATAAAGACGACCATTTCGATACAGCGAGAGTAGACGAGAACTACACGGTCACCAACTCTTAAGCCAAAGGTATTTCTCAGCTCGTTGGCGAGCGTGTTGGCTCGACGATCGAGTTCTTGGTAGGTAATTGTGCTTCCATCATGGTGTCGAATGGCTGTGACTTCGGGATGCTCCAGAGCAATCGCCTCAAAGGCATGGTGAACGACATGATAGGGTATTGAACATTCCGGACCTTTGCTGAATTCATTGAATAGCACCCGGTCCGAAGGGGAAAGCCCCTCAAGAGAATGAAAGACGGAAGAAGACATAATGACAGTGGGTGTGCCTCAATATTCCACACGCTGAAAGCACCGGCCTACACAACATGTTTAAATATTATAGCCGAAACAACTTGGCGATATTACGTAGTCAAACGGAGTTTTGTTCGAAAGAAGATTCAAACAATTTTCCGCCGTTAACCACGTTCGTGACCCATGTACTAAGAATTCAACTCGCAAGATCCATGCCATGCCCGATACGCTATTACATGGTTTAGCCAACTCACGTCCTGCGCCTCCTTTCTACGTGGGGTGGGTGGTGTTGCGTCAGCTTCCTGTTTGTTATCAGATTTTTTGTAGTTCCGTTCCGGAAAAGCTGGATTGAGACATTTACCCGTCTCCACGAAGACCGATATTGTCGTATACAAAGTTGTTGTCTGGGTCCAAATACCCTTGTCCTTGTGAATACGTCAGGTAGCTACTTATAGTCTAACGGTCTAGATGGCCGATCCTACGTAGTCTGTACTTGTGACCTTGCACCGGAAATCTTAATTTATAAATGTAACATCCGGTATCAGGGAGTATCTGGATACGACATGCACGTATTTATGACTATTGAAAGAAATTAATGCCTTTGAACAGGGAAGTATACCAACTTCGTACTCTTGAGGGCTCTTACCTCCCACAAGGAGTGTGGATTCAGTGTTGGAAGCTATCACATTCAGGGCATATTGACCGAAAAGGGAAACGGAGCATATACTTGACTGAGACAAGGCCAAGACAACTTCGGTAGTGAGCCCTGTTTCCAGGGTCTAAAACGTGCCTGTTGCATATGCTTGATTTTGGAAACTTTAATTTGTGGAACTATAGGGCACTGGTGTTATGCTATCTCGTAAAGTAAACGGTGATTTACACTATAACCCCTGTTTGATCGTTAGCTTGGTACTTGCCCGGGGGGTCCCCCGGGCCCCTCGGGTTAAATATATCCCCTTAGTAATTTTCTAATTAAGTAACCAGATTAACCTTAGCCCGGTAAAAAAACATCCCTACTATAAAAGCCTAATTAACAGCTAATTACTTTTAAAAATAGCTATAGTAATTAAACCTTATTTTTAAAGTATAAAATAGTATATTTTAATTAAAAATACTAGAAATATTATAAAACTAACTAGATATATATAATTAAACGGCTAAAATATATATAAAAAGCCTTTCTTTTTAATTTTCTAACTATTTAATTTAATTTAATTCTAAGTAATTCTTTTAAGCTTTACTATAGCTACTTCTTTTAGTAATTTTATTCTGATTTTAACGGCACCTTATGCTATAACCTATTAAAAGCCCCTTATGCCTTAGGCCCTTAAGCTTAAGCTAATTATATAGCCTTATTTAATAACTAATCTACCTAAGACCCCCTACCGCCTTATTTTGCCGCCCCTTTAAGATCTGCTTAATAAGGCTGCCCTACCTAGTTTGACGAGGGACCTGGACACACACACACACCAAACCAACTGACCTCACAGAG
>JAATHB010000805.1:0-12350 GCA_014822075.1 Fusarium buharicum
CGGCAATCCACGCCTCATCCCTGACTGCTTTCAGAGCCTGCAGATATGTCCGTAGGATCATCTTCAAGCACCGATGGACTTGGACAGTGGGAGAGAGCCGTTGGGTTGGCTCCTCCCACGCCATCTTGTACCCGCAATGCTGTTGGCGTCGATGGCTTGGCCTGGGATCGCTCGACGTCTGCACTAGTATCCGCAAGTCATTCAGCCCAGGCTCATCTTATCCCATGTAATTAAGGCCACAGAAGTTCACCGCACCACACGTGTGGGTGACGGCACGAGTCCAGGGAGGCGCCGGGACTCGCACTTCTCGTGGCGGGATTGGGGGATTGGGACGGGGTTTCACCTCTCCGTTGGTCGTTCTTTGATCCGTCTCGTCGTAAATCCAAGAAGCCAAGACCGCACACCTGGCCAAAGTGTCCACGCCCACGCCTCTCCCACGCGGAGGCGCTTATTGTTTAACGAGCGACCGTCGCCAGTCAAGTACTCTTTTTCAACAACGCTCCTATATCACTTGTTACCCGTCTCTCCTTCTTCGAGATCACTTCCTTGCTTCTCCCTTTCTGCAGGCTTGCGTCTTAATCCTGGGTTGGCCGACTACCGTACCATTTCCACCCTAGTCTTGAACCCTCACGCCCAACCTTCCCGACAGTTTGGGTCGTGTTAGGATTGGTACATCCCCTCCTTTCCCTTTCCAGACCAGCTTGTTCCTGGTCTTGAACTATCCGTATTAGGGTACCACCGCGTCTTTTACGGTGGCCTGTCTTAGCAGAAACTGGCCCCAGAAGAGCCGCGCCGCTGGTGTAATAATTGTATCCGACCCGAGGGGGATAGATAATTACTGGCTTCCCCCACCAACCGTTGTTGGCTTACATTGATCGATCTCGAGCTTTCTTGCACGGCAGTGATTCTTTATCAGTTATGCCCCTTTGCTGCCACTCGAGCCATATCGAGCAATTCTCTCAATGGGTATCTTACCTAGCATAGACTCCCGTCCCCGTCTGGTTCTCCCAAACACCCCACCAGAGTTGGCAAGTCCAAGCGCATCGTCTTACTCAACTAACTCTTCATCCTCGGAACGACCTTTTATCTCACCTGCGCCTACTTCACCGTCCATGAACAATTATGACAAGTCTTTGACAAACGATATGCCTACGGATCAGAAGATGAATGGGGAGCAGACTAGGCCAGAGTCGGCCACCCAAGCTGCCCCTCGACAACAACTGCCTTCGTTAAGCAGTCTTTTTGGGCCTCCTGCGGCTGGTCGACCAGCACACTCACCTCTTTCGGAACATACCAACTCTTACCCAGCTACCTCTCCCTTGGATCGCTCTCGTGTGGCATCCACTGATAGACATCACTCGGCATCTTACTTCCCGCAGACCTTGTCTCCTTCACTATCACAGCCCCGAAGCACCTACGACAACAAGTTCGAGGCAGACCGACAACCGCTTCATGCTCTCTCACGGTCCTATTCCGGCTCAGCGTCACCTAGGTACCGCGATGGTGATAACGTTCGCCCAGAATCAAGCGCCGAAGGAGGACAGTCTAGCAGATGGTCGACGCACCACGAGAACCGACCTGAGTATTCCTTAGGATCTCGAGAGGGTTCCTTTCGACCACCTCAAGATCAATTTCGATTTCAATTCCCAAGCCCCAAGGACCGCGTGGTTCCAACTTACACAGACCAAAGCTCTTCGCAAGGAGCACCAAATCCACCACCAACACCAAGCACAACGGCGACTGAGGGTGCTCCATCAAAAGATGGGTTGGGCCCAAAGATCTGGACTGGAACTCATTTCCTGCCTCGATTTGTACGTGCTGCAGAGGTGCCTGGAGAAGGAATGTGCTACTTTTACGATGATGGCAGTCACTGCAAGACGGTGATAGATGGTGAAGCAGTGAACGCCCATTGGGGTGTCACCAAGGCTGGCAAGCCTCGGAAGCGACTTGCGATTGCTTGTGTAACGTGTCGCGAGAAGAAGATCAAATGCGATCCTGACTATCCCCGCTGTGTTCAGTGTGAGAAGTTTGGCCGAATTTGCAAATTCAAGAATGCGTGAGTAATACTGCATCAGCCCTAATGTTGAGATTTGCTCACTGTCTTTTCAGACCCCGAGGAGGACATAATACATCCCCCTCGACGCCCCCAGCCGAGCTTGATGAGATCCGACCATCAAGACCTACTGAGAGCGAGAATAGTTCGCCAGTTTCACCACGGACAACCCTACGGCCGTCCTCTCCGGACGCAGGTTCTCACAAGCGACTTCGAGTGGGCTATGACAGTTATGTTTCAGTTGGAGAGCCAGTACATGGCATGCCTCCTGTCGAGCTACCGAGACCCCATCCGCCCATTCAACGACAGCCAGTCGAGCTCCCTCGGATCGCTGAAGATGTGCTCAGCCAAGCTTGGCGAACCGACCCTTCACTAGCCGACCCCCAGTCAATCCGAACGGTGATCTCTCACTTTTTTGTTCACCTTGACAGCACTATGATTGTTCGCTTCATCCCCGAGAACGTCTTCAAGACGTGGGTTGTGAATCCAGGCCATCGCAAGTCGCCCGAAGATTTGATGCTCTTGTACAGCATCCTTGCTGTTGGTGTTGCTCTATCCGGAGGACCGAAGCCCATTGCCTTCGAATATGCATCTGTCGCACACTACGCGCAAAAGATGACAACGACTAGCTGCCTCCAGCTTGTTCAGACGAGGATTCTGCTCGCTCTTTACTATATTTCCATCTCCCGCTCCACGGATGCTACGGAAATGATCTCACTGGCAGTCGCAACAGCAGCCTGTCTTCAACTCAACGTTGAAATCGAGGAGTCGAGAGAGGCTGGTCTCATGTCGTTCCCACTGGGAATGAGCAAGGCAGGTTACTGTGAAGCCAGGAGAAGGACTTTCTGGTCTCTCTACATGCTAGAGCGACTTGATGGTCACTTTCCTAACCGTTCAGCCATGATCAATGCCGAAGATATCTACACGCGCTTACCCGCAGACTCGCACAGCTTCGAGCGCCAAATGGAATCGTTCATGCCGATGTTCAACCCTTATGTTTCGAACGCCGCTACTTCCTATGATCGAGAGTTTGGTATTTCAGCGTACCTAGTTGAGATGGTCTATATCTGGTCCAACGACGTATGCCGGATTTACAGAATGGCTCGCCGGACCAACCTGATGGAAACGGATTTGGAATCGTCCCAAAGGATTTCCAAGCGCATCCAGGACTGGCGTGGTGCTCTGCCTTCTCGTCTAGCTTTTACAGCTTCAAACCTCGAGTCAGCAGCATTAGCAGGAGAACTTGGACCCTTCTTGACCATGCACCTCTTGTATAACCATGCCATGATCAAGCTCAGCCGCCATACGATAGCAGCAGGCCGCTCTCCGCCTCAGACTGCGTCTCTACATGTACAGACATGTTACGAACACGCGACACAGGTTTTGGACATGGCCAAGGCCCTTGTGCGACTACACCGTGGAGGACAGACCGTCCTGAGCGCTCCGGCACCAGTCATGGCCATGGTGTTGACTGAAGCCGTCGATGTTTTCACCGCGAGTGGTCGCCTGTCTCACCTGGGCGACATTATCGAGAATGTACACATGGTTCAGGGTGTTGTCCAGGCCATGTTTGCCATCTGGGATAATGTACGCAATGCACAGGAGGCGATTGATGGACGCATTGGACTGCTGCATCGCATTCGAGACCGGGGCAGTCAACCCGTTAGCCCAGTTGAAGGTTATCGCATTTTTTACAGCACCGAGGGTCGCGAAGACGAAAAGGTGCTTCGTTGGCAAATCAACAACCCAATGGAGAAGCTGTATCCTAGGGATATGGACACAGTATACTCCACGCATATTTGAGCGGATTGCATTGCATTACATAACGCCCATCGCTCTACACTTGTTTCAACACTTGACGTATATATCAGCATTTTGTTTTTCTGTCTTTCTTTTTTCTTTTTTTTTTGCATTTGACCGCATTTTGCGGCGCTGCAGGCATGGTGTTCTGGCATGAGAATCGGAGCAGGTGGAGTTATATACATCCATTATCTAGCCGTCGATTGACTGGCTTTTCCCTTGTTGATTTGAAGACAGTGGACATGTCCTGTTATCTTGTTACGTTTCTCATTGTATGACATCTCAACCTGCACATAAGGAGATGTGTTTTGGCGCCTTGCTCATAGATCGAGACTGTTCTCTCGATGAGATTTTATTACGACCGACATGTGGATGACCAGCATATGAGGGCATTCAGGGCAGGAAAGATCTGCTGAAATATAATTGACGCGCAACAAATTGTTGGGCTTGAAGACAACACAGAGTGCCTGGTGTGATGTGAATGTTGTCAACTTTGTCCTTGTTTATTCTTCCATGTTGCAGGCAAACTTAAGCCCATATGCCGCTCCCACAATCTACGGTCAAAGACCCCTTGCTCTAAAGCCCTTGCATCCCCCGCATACACGAATGTCTTGCCCCTCATCTCAACTGTCGATGTCTCTCCTTCATTGGTGGCGGTGATGCATATCGTGCAGTGCACAGCCTCGTAGGCGTTGGTCTCGTAGCGCGCAAGCATGGCCTCATGACTGGGGGACTGGACCTCATATGCAAAGCCCGAGACTTTAGATGTTGGCGAGCTAGGAACGAGGGCGCGGTATTGGCCCCAGTGTGAGAGAGCGTAGCCAGTGACGGTGGCTGTGGTGAGAGTTGGCTGAGAGGGTAGGGAAAGGATGTGGGCGAGGATGGAGGGATTGGTTAGGGTTCCGTAGAAGAAGTATGTTATTGGTTTGAAGGGGAGTACGTCTTTGTCTTTTGGAGTTTGGTTGATTGATGGTTTGTTGGTTGTGGCTGTTGTATAAGAGAGTTGCTGTGATGGTCGTAGAGGTGGAAGTGGAGGCGGAGGAGGAGGATCAGACATATTTGTTATGATAAGTTTACTATACTCTTGACAATATCTGTATGAGTTCTTCTTGAGTTAAGTCAGAGAGTATGGAAGAACATCTAAAGTCACGTCTGTATGGATGTGTTGGTTGCACAGCGATGCCTAATCAGAACATCTAATCCCTGAACCAACAACGCTTCAGTGGTTGTTGTCTGCTGTTTAACTATCCTCTTATGCGAGCCAACCAAAAGAAAAAGACAACTAAACTTTCTTTTTGTTAACCAACAGCCGTGACCTTTTTTATTTTTTCTAAAATAACCTTATAGCCTTTTCCATGTACATCATTACTCTGCATCTGCGGCCTATGGTTACATTGCAGCGACATTTTATTTAACGGTTGATGAGGGAGTTGAGAACTTGGAGGGAGGGGGAGTGTGTTTAGAAGTGACATGGCGCTTATGCAGCTAGCTTGATTTGGTAATACACTGGAACAAGCTCTGCTGCAGAACGTCAGAGCTTCATCTCACAAAAGATACTTGACTCTTTCAAACATAACATAGCCAACGGCAACCTAGACTCGGTTATATGATGATGAGATAATGGACATGAAAGTTTCCAGATATGGGTTTTCCCGATAAACCTGCTGCTCATCTCCTGGGCGCTAATGGTAAGTTTTCTCACTCTCCAGCTTCAGCTTCAGCTTCAGGCGTGGCGTCTTCTCTCGCAACATGATACCATTACCGTTGCCTGCCATCCCAAGTCATATCTCGTGCTGACACATACATACAAAGGCCCCGTCCATGCCCTGGCATACTCTGCTTCCCCGGGGACGTACATACTCACCGGTTCAGCGGACCGTTCTATCCGTCTCTACAACCCATTCCCCAGCACATCCGTTCCAGGCGAGGATCGTCACAGCGTGCCTCAGGGTCGTCTCATACAGACGTATTCTGCGCACGGTTATGAAGTGCTGAGTCTTGCTGTTGCGGCTGACAATGAGCGCTTTGTCTCGGCGGGTGGTGATCGGAGTGTGTTCCTATGGGACGTGAGTACTGCTGTTACGACTAAGAGATTCGGCGGTAATGTCCATGGTCATACCGCTCGTGTCAACTGTGTGAGTTTTGCTGGCGATGGCGATTCGCTCATTGTCAGTGGCGGCTTTGATACTAGTGTGAGGTTGTGGGATACAAAGAGCAACAGCTTCAAACCTATCCAGGTTCTCGATGATGCGACTGACGCAGTGACGTGTCTTGCCGTTCGCGGACCGGAGGTTCTCGCAGGGAGTGTCGACGGTCGTGTGCGTACCTACGATATTCGCATGGGAAAGCTCACGACCGATGTGATCGGCGCACCCGTCACGAGTCTCAGTCTCACGCGCGATGGACGCGCTGTGCTAGTCGGCAGTCTAGACAACAAGCTTCGTCTCATGGACCGCGACAACGGGTCCTGTTTACGAGCGTACACTGATCCGGCTTGGAAGAACGAGGATGTCAGATTACAGGCGCTGCTGGGCGGCAAGGAAAAGTACGTCATGGTAGGCGATGCCATGGTTGGCGAGCCTGCGCCTAATGGGCAGGGAAGACTCTGGGTCTGGGACTTGTTGACAGGAAACTTGGCGGCCAAGGTGACTGTTCCTTGGGGACCGCAGGGGTTTGAAGCGAAGAAGAAGGCTATTGGGAGAGATGGAAAGGAGAAAGTGAGGAGTAATATCGTGAGTTGTATGGCATGGAGAGAGGATGGTTGGGGGGATCAGTTTTGCGTTGGAGGAACGTCAGGAGTGGTGACGGTTTATGGAACGTTGTAGATATCTTATACCCAATGTACGGATACTTGTTTTCACTAGTGAAGCAGCATACTTCGTCTATTCTTGAGATAAAATACATCATCATTAAAGGCGTTCTTCCATTCGTACAAACACAAAGCAGTTCATCATAATACTCCGTACAGCTTGCTTTGAATATTAATTGCTTCCACCAACGCCAAGGTCATGACCTAAATCCAAAACTCTTCTTTTCATTCGTATCAAATACAGTTTCTCATAAAGATTACATGGGTAATTCGTTGGCTCTTCAGCCCATACCGACATACTTGAACCAGTTGGGTCGACAATCTTCTCGATGCAGCCATGCCTCGCCGTCTGTGAGACGACCTGTAACGCAGCCCTTGCACTTTGGCGAGTTGGGGCAGTTGAAGAAGGGGATATGCTGATATCCAATATCGCGGAACCTAGAATGTCTGTTAGTTGATTATAGCGTGAGGATGCTGGACAACAAACCAGTGGATCTTGCTCTGGTCTTCAAACAAACCAAGAGCAATACTATGAACAGGCGCATCGCCCCATCGCTCGTAAAAGAACCCTCCCGCCCGATCAAGATGGTTAAAGTAATCCTCATACGTCTTGCTGCGCCAAAACTCCATATCTGCAATCTCAAAGTTACTCCAGAAGTGACACGTCGAGTACCCCTGAGCCTTTCTATTCGTTGATGGCCGACGCACATCATCCGTTACCCAACCGACAGCGCTGTTCTCGTGGATATAGCCTGGATGCTCGGCGAGGAACTTTACTGTCTCGGGCCATAGCGAGGGCAGCGTTTTGGGGTCGTCGTAGAGGGTGATCGTGAACCCGTACGTCTTGTTGTTGTCGTGCATGTAGCGAAACACGTCGTAGTCGACATCGCAGAAGAAGTGTACGTTGGGCTCGACACGCCAGTAGTAGCGGATGTCCTTGAGAGCTGGATGCTTGTAGAAGAGACCGCTGTTCCAGCGACACATTTGGTGGTAGGAGAGTTTGCTTGCGTATTGGACGCCGTTCTTTTCGAGGATTTTTGCGGATTCTTCAAAGATTTGTTGGTCGATCCATGAAGGCATTTCCCAGTGTTCTTCGGGGATGACCTCTGTCGGGTCGAGTCAGTATACATCCTCCTTGTTCGCTGGTGGATAACCTACCATAGTTGCATTTTGCTTTTGTCGCGGCGCTTGTCTTTCTCTTGAACTCTTCCGTAAAAGGCTTATCGTTGAAAAAGGTCCATGGGTAGTTGAATTTGGAGTTCCACGTTCGCTCGAGATCGCGCATCGACATGACCATGGCATCCACCTCTTCGTTCCTCACGAGGGCGAGTAACGTGGCATCAATTCGCTCCGTCTTTTTCGCATCGTGGGCATATCTCGGGCTCGTGCGATGTAATATCCCTTCTGGTTCGTCGGTAGCTACAAGACACTCCTGTTAGTGATGGCAATGCAGCTTGATGTCGTTTGCGACTCACGGTCTAGATTGGGATCTCGCTCAAAGTTGGAGTAGCGGTCGCCGGGACCTCTTAGAGACCATGACGGAGCAAAGATCTGCCAGAGGAAGAAACACCAGAGAATGATTCCACCGGCGATCAACGCCCGAACTGGTCGCGCAACCGTCATGTTGTCGAGGGGAGAGACGAATACCGAGACAGGGTTGCTATACAGCCAAGAAATAAAACAATGGGGTTCAATGATCCATGAGAAGAAAGGTGATGAATTGGAATGACAAAAGGGAGATATATGTCTTTCTGTCCTATAGCGAATTGACGCTGATTGGAAGAATTGATCCAAGTTCAAAGGGATGATGAAAGGGGTTTCGAATAATTGAAGCTGATGTCACGCCTGATAAGCCAATCACATCCGCCGATACTGTAGCTATTGTCAACAGTGGAGTGGAGCTTAGGCCTTGACGCGACAGACGCGCACTGAAACCCCCGCCAATACATACAACTTCAACTGTCATGATACACCTCCACTTGGCATGATAATGTACAAGACATGAGAGACCGTCATGGCTTTTGCTGCAAGGCTGGGTGCTCTTACTGGAGAGCTCGTCGAGGCTATCACTCTATCATCAGCCGAGGTATGACATCCACTAACAAAGCTCCCTGGAACCACCGACTCATGATCATACAGACAAACCCTCGACGATTCAAGGCCAAACATGAAGCTGCCCTGCAAAGATTAAAATCGCATCCCTACCTCCGAACCAATCAATTCGAAGTAGAGCACCAGCTGGATGGTCTAGAAGAGAGATTTCGCATCAATGGCCGAGACGCTCTCGCCGATGCCCTCTCCGAGCGTCGAGAACAGCTCCTACAAACGCCCTCCAACTTCCACCCCGAAGTCCTCTACTTAATACTCGAACTTTCAGACCAGCCAACCTATCATGCTAAGCTGAGCGACCTGGATGACCTGAAGACAGGACCCGGTGACTCGGAACTTGAATTGCGCTGGGAGGATATCGCAAGGGAAGACGGCTGGGACGACGACGCTGCAATATGGAAGTCAATAAAATACACAGACAGCTCAGATGATGAACTTTACGAGGAGGACTCCAAGAGCGAATCCGAAGCGAGCACCGATCCATCTGAAGTACCAGCGCTTGGCCGAACAGCCGAAGACCTCATTATTCACCCCGAGGATATCACACAACTCAACCAGATTCGAGAAGCGCAAGAATGGCGATTAGAGAAACCCACAGATTCATCAGGCCATGCGCGAAAAGTACCAGTAACAGAATATCATATTGTTCGAGAAGTCCTGTTCATGCTGCAAGGACTAGACACAACGCTCTTTGGACCCAATGGAAGCGTTAATCCCGCCTTTCAGATGGCCCATCTGAAATGGGATACTCACAGGGCTCTTCTAAGCTACTTTTCTGAGGCAGGCCGACAATTAGCTATCCTACGCGATTTTGTCAACAAACCGCAGCGAGCATCGCATATCCAAGTCTTTCAGGATACTGTTGCCAAGAGACTGAGCGACTTTGATAGAAGATTAACAGGCATAGAGTCGCAGATTGTCGCTCCAGAGAATAAAGTGGTTGTTAGCTTATTAGCGGTCAAGGGAGACTTGGCAACTTCACTTGAGCCGTTGTACTCGCTTTCTAATATCATCGCTCAGATCCAGAACGTGCCGAATCAAGGAACATTTCGCTATCTGGAATTGCTATTCGACGATGCTAGTATGGCGCAGTTATCTGGCAAACTTGACGTGTACGAGTTTCTGGCGCGCATCTTTGTCGAGTGCTTCAACGTCTACCTCCGCCCCATCCGTCTCTGGATGGAAGAAGGCAAGCTTATACCTGGTGACAAGATCTTTTTTGTCTCAGAAGCGCCGAGTCAAGTATCCCCCAGTAAAATCTGGCGCGAACAGTTTAGACTACGCCGAACAGGCGATGGAAAGTTGCACGCGCCTAATTTTCTTCAACCAGCGGCGGCCAAGATCTTCAACGCTGGCAAGAACATTGTTATCCTGAAGCGACTGGGTCGATGGATCTCTTCGGGCTCTGAGTGGACTGTGCAGGAGCCTCCGCTTGACTACGAGACTCTTTGTCCAAGAGGACTTGAACTTGCGCCGTTTTCTGAACTCTTCGACACTGCTTTCGATGGATGGCTACAGAGCAAATACAACACGACTTCGACGACGCTGAGAAACACACTCTTTGAGGAATGTGGACTTTGGTCCGCCCTTGAAGCTCTGGAGCGTCTTTACTTTATGTCTAATGGCGCTGCAACAGAGGCTTGGACAAACAGTCTCTTTGGGAAGCTGGATACGTTGGATCCTAACTGGCACAACCGCTACAATCTCACGAGCGTAGCGCAAGAAGCATTCACGTCTCTTGTCGATGTAACAAGAGTATCTATCTATATTAACCCTACAGGCTTACGGATACCGGTGCTCGCCGCTCGAGATTCTGTCAAGGTCGCTCTGCCAAGTACAAGAGTCAACTATCGGTTAGCCTGGCCGATCCGCATGATTCTATCCGAAGACAGCAGCGCCCAGTACGACGCCATCTTTGTGCTGCTCTTACAGCTAAAGAGGGCCATGTACACCTTGCACAAACGGAAGCTGCTCGAGTGCTACTGGGCGGACAATGAAAACTGGGATGAGCAAGCGTTTTATTATTCACTGCGAAACAACCTCATTTGGTTCTGTACCACACTACAGACCTATCTTGCTACTCTTGTGCTGGCGCCCAACTGTGCAAAAATGAGACAGGATATGAGAGACGCTCATGATGTTGACGCCATGATTTCTGTGCACGCTGCATTTCTGAAGCAAGTCGTTGACGAGGCGTGTCTGGGGAGCAGATTAACGCCCATCCGAGAATGCTTTCTGGACATGCTCGACCTCGCTATCAAACTAGAACAAGCGCAAACCGTCAACGCAACAAGAGAAGCAGAGCGAATGCAACAATTCTCTCGTCTTTCAACCAGGAATCTTTCGCCTACTCCTGGAACGCCCGGTTTGAAAACAAAGTATGTCGACAGCAGCGACGAAGAAGACAACGATAGAGATGAATCCAAGACGTTGAAGTTGGAAAAGCCGTTTATGGCTGTGTTGAAGGAGATCAAGGCAGACTTTGATAGACACTTGAGGTTCGCCTGTGGTGGATTGCGCAGTGTAGCGAGGGCGACGAGTGATGTGCAGTCGGCAAAGTGGGATATTCTAGCTGAGATGCTCCAGACGGGGTGTCGAGAAGAGAGGGCAGGATATGCCTGATTTTGGATATGAATAAATATGATACCCCTTTTGTACACAACCTCTTTATGATATCTCCGTGATTCATGGTGAAGACTACCATCCGCTTCTAAGTCTATCCGCAAAGAACTGCATCAGAGGCAATACTTCCTCTCTATTCCTCGGCATTCCCACCTCGCGCCTCTTCCACTGCACGACTTTGGCATCTTCAAACTCGCGCTTCACTGCGTCAACGGCGTCTTCTTCCAGCTGGCACACCAACACTTTGGTGCGACTCTTGCTGCGACTGCTGATGGTAGGCACCATAGACTGCGGTAAAGGTCCGCCGATGGATATTGCGCCTTTGAAAGTCTTGTTACCCGTGTCGCCCTCTGTGACATCTGTTATGCGCGTGCGAAGAGAAGATGCAAGACCCAAAGCAAGAGATCCACCCTGTCCAAAGCCAAAGAAGATGATGTCGCTCATCTCCCAGCCACATTTATCAATGAGTACATCACCAACCAACTTATCCATAATCATCCCCCTCGACTTTTCAAAGCCAGGATCATCCGCGAGATCTCCCGTGCTTGGATCAACAGTGATATCGTCACCCCAGTGAAACCCAGGCGTGTCACCACCGAATAGTGAAGGAGGGAGAATAGATGTGCCCCGGACGGCGATGGCGAGAACGCCGGGGAGGTTGAGGTTTTTGGCAAAGGAGGCAAAGGGGGCGTCGTTGTCGCCGAGGCCGTGGAGGAGAATGAGGAATGTGGTTGTTGATTCGGGAGGGGAGGGGAAGTGGAGGGTGTGAGGGAGGGTGGTGGAGGGAGGAGAGAAGTCTGCTTCTGTTGGAATTCGGGGAGGCATTTTGAAGTTGTGAGGGTGGTGATGGTGATGATGTTGATGTTGAGATCAAATTTGAGGTTGAGAATTGGCGATGATATAAAGAGCGGGGCTTGGAAGTTACTAGATCTTTATAAATATTGCTTGAAACTATCA
>JAATHB010000809.1:0-18195 GCA_014822075.1 Fusarium buharicum
GATGTTCTTGCGATGACGTCCGCAGACAAGTTGGTGGACGTCATCGCAAGAACATCAAACTTATCGAGTCGTCTACTGGAACTGCCATTTACTTCCCGCCTCCGTTCTCGCAAATGTACCGCTACTGTCCCCCCAAGGCAACTCGCCGTGATCCCAACGACATCTTCATCACTGGTGAAACTCCGCAGGCTATCGAACTCGCCAAGCAGAAACTCCACGAGACCACCCAACGCATCAGGCTTTACGTGAAGGATGTGACTATCCCCGCCGCTAAGATTGATAGCATTCTGCTCGGTCGTCTAGATAAAGTTCGCAAGATTCTTGAGGCCAATGGTACCTTCATCATGTTCCCGCCCTTGGCTACTCAGCGCAATGTGGTCCGAGTTCAAGGCAGCGAAGGTCTTCATGTCGAGCGGACCGTTCGGGAAATCATGTCGCTGGTGAGTAACCGTGCAAGACAGTCATTAGTACCCCGACTAATAGTGCCTTAGGCTGGCCAATTTTACAGTGCTGGCTGGTTCATCCAGCACGCCGAAGCCAGGCAGTTTCCCAACCCCAACGAAGTCAGGAACATGCTCGTTGATATTTGTGCCAACTCTGATGCCGATCTTTCCTTTGACAAACTCAATTTCACCATCACCGGCTCTGATGATGCAGTCAAATCGGCCCTTCAAGTCATTTCGGAGATGAAATTTGTCGTGCAGTCTCAGTATCAAATTCGTGTCAAGATTGAGCTTGCAAATGAGCACAAAGAATTCGTCAGCGGCAAGAAGAATGGTAAAATCAACAAGATCATGGGACAGAGCAACGTTCAGATCATCTTTGATGGGTTCAACGAGTACAACTTCAACATTGACGTCATGGCGGCAACTTACGACTCTATGAAGCAAGGCCTCACGCTCGTAGAGCAGGAAATGCCCGCATCCATCTCGTTCCACGTTCCCGATCAGTACCACAAGCGAATCATCGGCATTGGCGGTCAGCACATTCAGCGTATCATGAAGAAGCACTCGGTCTTCGTCAAGTTCTCAAATGCCATGGACAGAGGAGGCATGGGTCGGGAAGATGACGATATCAAAGTAGACAATGTCATCTGCCGTACGCCTGCTCGCAACGCGCAGAATCTGGACGCTGTCAAGAACGAGATCTTGGAGATGGTTGACCGTGCTGTAAGTGTCAGCATACATAACCTAGCCGCGTCAATACTAACAATAAGCGATAGGACTCTGAGTACACATCTCAAATCGTTAGCGTTGACCGCCTCTATCATCGTCAGCTTATTGCCAGACTCCCCGAGATCGACGATCTGGAGCAGAAGTACAACTGCAAGATCAATTTCCCTAGTACGGAGCAGGCCAGTGACGAGGTGACTGTCAATGGCCCCCAATGGCAGGTCCCTCACTGTGTCGATGAGTTTTTGGGCATGGTCCCTGACAAGCATGAACTCGTCCTTGCCAGAACTCCTGAGTTGGTTAAATTCCTCGAGTCTCCTGATTTTGCCCATGACATTGTCCCCAAGCTAAAGAGTCAGCATGAGGTTGAGCTTACCATTCGTCAGAACGCCGACGAGCTCACGGAGGATGGCGACCCTACCGTCACTCTTCTTTGGGGCTTCACTCGCAACAACGCCGGCGGACTTCGTGATGCCATGGATTTTATCCAGGCTCAGTTTGCCACCTCTGGGGCTGAGATTAACGTTGTCAAAGGTGCTCTTCCTCGTCCCAAGTCAGACTCATTCGAAGACTCTTTGCAGTATTTCGACTCAAAGCTTCTACAGCACGCTCCAGCGCCTGTCGCGACTGATTCTCCCGTCAAGACTGGCTTTGGCGATGAAGTTGCTCGTGAGCGAAGTAGCATTCTTGACCGTCTCCGAAAGCCCGGTAGCATGACTTCGATCTCATCTTTCTTGGACCGTAGAAAGAACAGCTCTCATTCCGGCAACAGCAACTTTTTCAAGGGCTCAAGCAACGTCTCCAAGTCGTCACTTATCTCAATTGAATCGACTCGCAGCTTCAATGCTGATCGAAACCCCTGGAACGATAGCGGCGTGAATCTCCCTGACGACGACAATCCTTGGGCCCCTAGGGCCTTTGGTGCTCAGATTGACAACAAGCTGTCTATTCCTCAACCTGGCGATGCCACACCTCGCCACAGCACCCGCGCGTCCGGCGACAGCGGGCGCCCTTCCACTTCTCATTCTATGAATTCAGGATACCCCGCCCCTATTGGGCCTTTCCGTTAGATTCCCCCGTGTTAGAAACTCTACATGCAAATACCCCGGCTGGATATACCCTGGCGTAAAAATACCCTGGAACGTCGACTTATGCATCGGTCGGTTTACGTCTTGCCATGTTTGTTTGATTCTGTTTGAGTGTTTTATTGTTTGTTTTTGTTCTTGTCTTTACCTGGTTTTGTTTTTTCTGGTTTACACGGAATCGGGGGTTCTCTTTTGATGACTTGACGTCCGCTCATTATACCCAGTCATGTAACGAAAAGCTGAGGACAAAAAACGAAGAATACCCCTGGTTGCCGATAGCGAAGGATTTCTTTTGGGACATGATGGATGTTTGGGGAGCAAAGATACCACTGTCAACGAAAACAAGAAACATCGAAAGTTCGACTCGAAAAGAAGATGACTATACACGGAGTCAAAGTTGGGTTTGTTTTAGCTGTTATATGGTGGGCATGGTCTTATGCCAACTCATGGCAAACAGGTTATCCGCTGTCTGAATACTGCCCGGAGACGAAAGGGCACAGCGACAAGTTTATCAGCGAGTGGATGTTCAAAAGTTAAGAGCATTGCTACTGAGCAGAACGAGATTGAGAAATGACAATGATACCTGCGGTTCAGCCGCGACTGCTCGAAACACGAAGCTTAGCTGTCCCTGTGCTACTATTTGGACAATGATGTGAAGTCTTGGGTGAACGTGGATGCTAACTATACTATGTAGCAGTTTCTTTTTGTGTCATGATTGTGTCTATGGGGTTTGCTTATAGTCAAGACGGAAGACCCTGTTGAGGGAGGAGGGTGGGAAAAGACAAAGTTCTGTCTTAGGTTTCCTGCTGTTTACGGTGTGGCTCCATGTGTTGACAGCAAGAGATTTGTATTTTATAAAACTCTACGACTTAATCAGCCTACTTAAGGTAAAAAAAGAATGAACTGGTGAATCTGGCTGGCCCTTTGCCATTTACTCTTTACTCGGACGACAACATCGAAGCGATTAGATTAGAATGGCTTCTAGCTTCACGTCTCGTATACCTCAAAAGGATATATTTCTACTTTTTTCGGACTCTTTTATCAAAAGTTAACTCCTGTGAGCTTGACACTGTACATGATGACGTAGTTGAGGCTATTAAACCCTTGGTATCAATGGAACTATGCCTCTTCTAATGCTGCCTAATCATCCCAAACAGCCGCCTTGGCCTTTTCAGTCTCGGCCTGTCGCTTCTTCTCTTCCTCCTTTTCCTGCTCCCGTCTCTTCTTCTCCTGTTCCCGGACGCTCTTCTGATACGCCCGCTGCTCCTCCGTCTGCTTGGGCGCCTTGAGACCCAACCCCGCAGCTATCATACGACGTGCCACGGCATCCGTCTTCTCAGGCCGCCGATCCGGATCGACCCCGGCTCGGGGTCCGGGGCTTCCCGCCTGAGATGACCACGGAAGACCGCCGACGGGTGACATGGGCGTCGGAGGAGGAGGAGCGGGCGTTGCGCTGGGGGTGTGCTTGTCTGACTCAACGTCTGCTTCAGGCTCAGAGTCGGAGTCAGAGTCTTCCCATGAGTCTGCGACCTTTTTTGCCTTTTTCTTTTTGGGTGCGGGCTTTGTGGGCTTTGCTGGCTCTTCATTTGTGTTGAGGGAGAGCTTCTTGATGGAGGCTGCTACATCTGCGTCTTCAGACATGGTTAAGACTCGGCTGATGTGTCGACAGTGATTTTGGGATGGAAAATCGGTGTGGGGTTCTATGGGTGTATTGAGATGAGAAACTGTGTTAGATGAAAGAAGAACAATGAAGATGGCTTGTTATGGTTGACGAATAAAGAGAGCAAGTTGGAGGCTGTTAGTTGATGTTCATTTTGACTTTGCGGAGACGGATGTAGTGTAGGGTAGGTAATTGCGTCGATCAGTTAGGTTCAATTCCATGCGGGTGACGCACTCGGTTTGCATGATACCTTGCGTGAGTCCTAACTAATTCGGTTGCTACTGAGTTATACATAACTTGTTCTAATTTATCCTGGGCGTCGAATCGGTGGTAGTTATTTGACTCCTTGTCTCCCAGTCATATGAAGCGAGTGGCACTAGCCTTGCAATGTAAGACAATGGCAAGGAACTTCCACTAGATAGATTCTTTATAGACCTATTGTTTCTCTAAATTCAATGCGACATGCGAAGAAACTTCCCAGTAAAAGAAAGAGTTTGCGACTTTAATTTAGAACAAGGTAAGCAGAAAGGCCACTATTATCGCGATACTAAGCCTGAAGTCGGGATTATAGTATGCACAAGACTAGCCACAAACCGATAAGACGAGTGTGACAAGAATCAATTCTTAGAATATAAGATTAAGTAATATGAGCAAACATATAAAAGTGAATACCTACCTAAGCATTCACTTGATGTGGCGTACCTGTATTTACTTGCATTCATGCCGGAAACTGAAGATTCGTGTTTAAAACGATACAGTGGGAAAATAAACAGATATTACCCTAACCGTCTACTCTTAAAAAGACATATGAATAAAAAATATATATATATGTTCAAATTATTATCGGAGTATTCCCTGATGGCACTTGGTAGTTAAATCAATCTGATAATCGAGTGCCGGCAAGAACCGAAGCGGCCTGTAATTGGATGCATGCTTACTAAGGTCTTTGGTGGTAGCACATGGAACGCCCAAGAAAGTGGCCGACCCGAAATTTTGGATGATGTCGTCGTTAAGTCCGACGTCGCCATAGACTGCATTATTAAGTCGCCTCCCCAGCAAAGCGGCGATGCGCATGATTGCGGCTACTGTCATACTTTTTGTCCGCTTCTCATAAATCTCCCCTACACTATTTTCCCTTCTTACACTTATTTTCTCTTCCCTAATTATCCAATTGTTCGATTCCAAGCTGCCCAGCGCGGGGAGCTTCTACCGACAGCTCTAGCTCCATCTCCGTACTCGCACTCGCACACGCACTCGCGCGACAGCATCACCAACCATGATCCCTCGCTCACGCCTCTCGGGGCGCCTCATCCTTGAGCGCTCTCTCGTTCACACATCTCGAGCCTCTTCCGAAGCAACCGTGTCTCGATGGGCTTCCTCTCCGGCCTACCGCAATCGTCACATCTGTGGTCGTCGGCTTCCCGCTATCCAGCCGCGGTTAGTCACTGCCACCTTTTCCACATCCGCCCGACTCGCCAAGGAGAAGGACAATAAGGACAAGGGTTTCTTTGAATCTGCAATAGAGCCATTGACCGAGCCCTTGTCTGACGAGGAGGCCAAGGCAAATAATCTCGAGAACAAGCAGAAGGAAGCCGAAGGCACACTCTCGGCCGAGTCCAAAAACCCAGGCCCCGACTCGCCTGGGTCTGGAAAGAATGATAACGGCAGTCAATCACAAGATGGGAAAGCGGGCAGCGCTGCAGGAGGATCTTCAGGTTCTGGGTCTGGCGGAGACAACTCTGGTGGTGACGGAGGTCGTCGTGGCCGGAAGCCTTCCTCCGATAAGGCCCTTCAAAAGCCTGTTGTGCCCGAGGTCTATCCTCAGGTACTAGCGATTCCTATTGCCCGAAGACCGCTCTTCCCTGGTTTCTACAAGGCCATTACCATTAAGGATCCCGAGGTGGCAAATGCAATCACGGAGTCGATTAAGCGTGGCCAGCCATATGTTGGAGCTTTCTTATTCAAGGACGAGAACGAAGACGAAGACGTGATTCGGAACCCTGAAGACGTTTATGACGTGGGTGTTTTCGCCCAGATCACGAGTGCTTTCCCTATTCATGGCCAAGAAGGTGCTTTGACTGCCATCCTGTACCCCCATCGCCGTATCAAATTATCCAGCCTGCTACCTCCTGGCGGACAAGACGCCGCTAAGAAGACCGACTCCAAACCTGAGCCCACACCCGAACCGATTCCTCAGAAGCCTGCAGAGGAGGAACCTGCCCAGGAGAAGAAGGGAGACGTCGTCGCCAGTTTTGAGGAGAGCGCTGTTGAGAAGAAGCCCGACCAAGCTGCCGAGAAGTACGAGCCAACCTCGTTCCTCAAGAGATACCCTGTCAGTCTGGTCAACGTGGAAAATCTTGTTGATGAGCCGTACGACTCCAAGAGCCCTGTTATCCGCGCCGTCACCAACGAGATCGTCAACGTTTTCAAGGAGGTTGCTACTATGAACAACCTGTTCCGAGATCAAATCTCCACCTTCTCCATGAGCCAGTCCACCGGAAATGTTACGTCAGAGCCCGCCAAGCTTGCTGACTTCGCCGCTGCCGTATCTTCAGGTGAGCAGAAGGAGTTGCAAGAGGTGCTTGGATGCCTCAATGTGGAAGAGAGAATGCAGAAGGCTCTTGTGGTGCTCAAGAAGGAACTCATGAACGCCCAGTTGCAGTCCAAGATAAGCAAGGACGTGGAGAATAAGATCAGTAAGAGACAGCGAGAGTACTGGCTTATGGAACAGATGAAGGGTATTCGCCGCGAGCTCGGCCTCGAGTCCGATGGTAAGGATAAGCTGGTTGAAAAATTCAAGGAGAAGGCGAATAACCTCGCCATGCCGGATGCGGTCCGCAAGGTGTTTGATGAAGAGCTTAACAAGCTTGCTCACCTTGAGACAGCTGCTTCCGAGTTCAATGTGACAAGGAACTACCTGGATTGGCTTACTCAGATTCCTTGGGGCCGAAGAAGTGCAGAGAACTTTGGTATTCCCAACGCAGTTAAGATTTTGGATGAGGACCATCACGGCCTTAAGGATGTCAAGGACCGTATTCTAGAGTTCATCGCTGTCGGTAAGCTACGAGGCACGGTTGAAGGCAAGATCCTCTGCTTTGTTGGTCCCCCTGGTGTGGGTAAGACGAGTATTGGAAAGTCAATCGCCCGAGCTCTTAACCGAGAGTACTACCGTTTCAGTGTTGGAGGTCTTACAGATGTTGCTGAAATCAAGGGTCACCGAAGAACCTACGTCGGTGCACTCCCCGGTCGTATGATCCAAGCCTTGAAGAAGTGCCAGACCGAGAACCCTCTTATCTTGATTGATGAAATCGACAAGATCGGCCGGGGTTACCAGGGCGATCCTTCATCTGCTCTGCTCGAGCTGCTCGACCCTGAGCAGAACAGCTCTTTCTTAGATCACTATATGGATGTGCCTGTGGATTTATCCAAGGTTTTGTTCGTGTGCACTGCCAACATGACAGACACTATCCCTCGACCTCTGCTGGACCGAATGGAGCTCATCACACTCTCTGGCTACGTTGCCGATGAGAAGATGGCTATTGCTCAGCGATATCTCGCTCCTGCTGCTAAAGAGACTGCTGGACTTCAGAACGCTGATGTTACCTTGAGCGAGGAAGCGATCGAGGAGCTCATCAAGTCGTACTGCCGTGAGTCTGGTGTGCGAAATCTCAAGAAGCAGATCGAAAAGCTATACCGAAAGTCTGCTCTCAAGATTGTTCAGGACCTCGGCGAAGATGTCCTTCCCGAAGAGGAGGCCTTGACTGAGGAAGGCAAGTCTGCTCTCGAGGACGCTGAGAAGAAGAAAAAGGATGAACAAGTCAGCGAGGGTAAGGAGTCCGATGCCCACGAGACTGGCGCGACTACAGAGAAGCCTCGTAAGCCGCTCAAGGTCCCTGACTCTGTCCACGTCGTCATTGGTAAGGACAACCTTACTGACTATGTTGGCCCGCCTGTTTTCACTTCGGATCGTCTGTACGAGGTCAGCCCTCCTGGTGTCTCGATGGGTCTCGCCTGGACACAGCTTGGCGGCGCTGCCATGTATATCGAGTCCATCCTCCAGGCTCCCCTCCGACCATCTACGCGACCACACCTTGAGATTACTGGTAACCTCAAGAACGTCATGAAGGAGTCAACCACCATCGCCTACTCTTTCGCCAAGTCGTACATGGTCAAGGAATTCCCTGATAACCACTTCTTCGACAAGGCAAAGATGCATCTGCATGTTCCCGACGGCGCCGTCTCCAAGGATGGCCCTTCAGCTGGCATCACCATGGCCACTTCTCTCCTCTCCCTTGCGCTCGAAACCCCTGTTGATCCTACTGTTGCCATGACTGGTGAGATCACACTCACCGGCAAGGTGTTGCGCATCGGTGGTCTTCGTGAGAAGACTGTTGCTGCTCGACGCGCAGGTTGCAAAACCATCATTTTCCCCAAGGACAACATGTCCGATTGGCTCGAGCTACCTGAGGTATGTCTCTTCTTATAACTGCTCTACTTCTCCATCATGTTGAACCGTTGCTAACAAACTCTTACAGAACATCAAGGAGGGCCTCGAAGGTCACGCCGTGGCTTGGTACCCTGAAGTTTTCGACCTTGTCTTCCCCAACATCGACCGCGAGAAGGCCAACAAGTGCAAGATCTGCGAGTGGAAGTCTCAGCAGAAGAAGAGCGATTCCGAGTCTGCTGAAGAGGAGGACTAACCCGCCAAAACGCGCGCGACATATTCATTAACATGAGGGCGTTTGGGCATGGGGCAAGAAATCTAGATGGAAATGATATAAAGACTCCTACTCTTGTTGTTACCAATTTGTGGACATTGTACTATTAGAAGCATGCATTGCATCAGTGGTTTGTTTGGGGGGTGGCAGAAAGACGCAGCTGGTAAGCATATTCCAGCATGTAGTTGACGCCTCCGTGTATATTGTAGATATTGGAAAAGCGACGTCCTATTCCTTCACTCTCTCATCCATTGTGTTATTTGCCGCCTTAGACCATGGTTTTCATACGTACTGTAAAAGAGTAGAGGGATTGTTTAATAGGGCATCCATAAACGGTTGCTGCTATTCCCTTGATTTGAATATGCGTCATCTCTTGGTACTTCAATGACGGCATGGGAACGACCCGTGATAAGAGCTCTAATGTCTTTGGCGAACAGAGTTCGAGGCCCGCAATGTGGTTGCAACCTGAAATAAAGAGAGTTACGATGGGCTGGACACAGCCATGTGCTTTAGGTTATTAAGCCGTCTGCGTCCGGATGTCCTAGGTAACTCCGCTGGTAGCTGATCCTGGTTATGTACCTAGCCAAGGTTCTCATTAGAGACGCCATCCATGGCGGCGCGGGATCGGGATCGGTGGAGCCAGGCACGGGACGAGCCTAGCCAAAGATGAACAGATAGCGAGAACCCATTCTAATATCAATATGAAGCCGTAGACTTCATGCTTCTTTCATGATGCTTGATAACTCTCTTCTAGAGCATCGATAAGATCTTAAATGCGAAGGACCTAAAAGACTGAGCTCATCTTTTGCTAGTATAGCTTTTGTTCTGGGGCCCCAATTGAAGCCCAATCGCAGCAGACCTAAGACGTCTGGAAGCCAGTTCACAGTGTGCTGCGGCCCCATTGCTTGCATGGCGAACCGACAACCTGTCAAGCTCGAGTAGCCTCACTAGAGCCATATCGATGCTGCAGTCATGCCTGACCCCACGCGAGGCTCTTTAGGGGTCTTGGATGCGAAGCAGGGCGGCGGGTCGGGCCTCGAAATCGGCCGCAGTATGAGTTCGTGTAAAGCTGAGAATACCTTGAGCTTTTATATGACGTGACAGGCACGAAAACTGAGATGAGAGACAAGAAGGGTAGTGGAATAAATCAAAAAGTTCCCAGCAAGCTTAGATACCTCCTTAGGGGGAGAGGTGCTTGAAAGAACGTGTACGAGAAGCTCGAATTGGATTATGTTGAACGTCGCATTGGGCATCCATCTGATTGTTTGTGCGGTACAATTGGTGACTGAAACGGCTTGTCGGCCGAATCGAAGCTATTGCATATCATATTATCATTGGTAAACAGGAGCAATGTGACGTCTGAGTTGAGACTCATTGAGGGCGATGGCTGAATGAAGGTTGTTTTGATACGACAATGGTAGACGGGGGATCCAGTATTTCGCTGCATGCCATTTCCACTTGCTTGGAAACTCGAGCATAGTTCGCATCTGCATATTCACCCATTATGCTGGATGTATGCTATGCAGTTTGCTTTCGAACGAGATATTGTACGGAACTAGCCGTTGAATGTGTCTGTGTCCGCCTCGTCAATTGAGAACATGGCGGTAAGCAAAAGGTGAGATGCCCGACTAGATGGCGCTTTCGCTTGCGTATAGGTCGTCTTATGGCTCGAGTTTCGGGGTCAGCAGCTCAGAAATGACACGCACAGACGTTCTGACTTGGGCCCCACGGTACCGGTAGCGTGGTTGTGATCCTTGGAGTGATGCTGTCATGGTTTTTACTTTGAGCGGGCCGTGTTGTTTGATACTTGGATGTAAAGTATTGAGTTGAGTAAGGATGGGTTTATGTGAAGTTTTTCGCCAAACTACAGCAAAGGAAAGAGCTTCGTACCTAGATAGCAACTACCTACCCATCCCGTCTGCCTACTAACCTATAGGTAGATTACCTACCTAGGTACTTTAACTAATGGTGGACGGGAAGTCACCTGCCTGCCAAAGAGTTGGAGCTTCCCACTAGGATGAAATCGCTGGTTCCTCGCACTTTCCTCCAAATTGCATTCAGGTTCTCAAAATTCAACTCCATGATATAGGTAGACTTGAGACCTTGAACCACACAAATCCAATACACAAGTACTGCTACTCTCTCTGCATCTTTCATTTCTCTATCTCACCAAAGAAATAAAGACCAACCCTTTCGATATTCATCCGCAGCTCAGATATTTGTGCCCGACCAAGACTTTCTCTGCCTAACGATGCATCACCGCTTTCCCCTGCGTTCAAGCAACTCATGTTTAGCGTCGACATAATGGGACGAGACAAGGGCATCTGAAAGGGGCCAGCTCATCGATGGTTCCCCACAAGCAAGCCCTGAAGCGTCACCGTATCTCTTGAAAGTATGACTCCTGCAGCCGCAGCGGTCCTTTGAATGGCCTTTGGAGAATCGAAGTTTTGCCATGGTGGGATTAATGGACCACAGGTCTCGACACCCACGCCGAAACCATGCACAAACGTCGTCAAGTCAAGCAACAACCCCTGGCGGTCCTCGGCAAGTCTGGGGCAAAGTACAACCACAGCCCTGCGCTGACATCTGGGCTTGGGCAATGGTGGCTTTGCTGCCAAGTGAGCAGTCGCACGCATGGAATTCTTAGTATCCAGCCCCTTCGTAGGGCGGTCCTTCAACAGCGTCATCAAGGCGCTCGCTCTTCATAGAGATCAATCCTACGTCTCAGTGTGGCTCAGGCTGCCAAAGAGGCCCAAAATAAATGAAGGCCCAAACATCAGAGATCTAGCGCCTCCGCCGCCGCTCCGCCCGTCCCCGGCCTTGTCGTCCTTCCGCGACTAGAAGCCAATAATCCACTCAGCCCACACACACTTCATGTCCAGTTACAGTCCACACCGTTTTTGGTATTGGACGTTGTAATTGCCATTGAATATCAGCAGGGCGTTCAGTCTTAACAACGTCCTCCTACCTCAGGCTTTTCTACTACATTTCACTCATCACGAGTACTTCATATTTCTTCCAGGTTTCCCATCCCACTGATTCATTGCACCTCCGGCTTCGCTCCCCGCAAGTTCGACCGCTGATCCAGAAGACCCGCTTCTCACCGACCGTTGCACTATCCCAGCCTCCTCGGTGCGATAATACCGACCAAAGCAATTGGTTTGCCCTCGCTTGTTCTTAGATGGGTCAGGTAGAGAGTTTCTTCATTCTGCCTCTCTCGTCGAGAAACCACTTCTTTGATTAAGTCGACTTCGAGTTTACTTGAGTCGTCTATCTCCGCATCGCCACTTGCTGGTTGATATACTCAATCTGTGCTATATTCTCTACGATATTCACCCACGAAGCAGTTCTTCGCCTTGTTCGTATCGACCGTTTTTTCTATAAAGACCAAAATACGCAGTGTCACGATACAGAGGTGGTACATGCATTGCCACAGGCATCGATTCACAATCGTGCTTTCACCACCGAGCAATCACCAAGCTGCTGCTTCTTTGGCCCTATCAACCTGGCTTATTGCTGGCACCAATTGTTAGTTGTACTTGAACATAACAGCATACACCTGGTCGCATTGTCGTGGTCATGGCCCAGGCGGGCGTAGTAGCGTCCGAGCCGCCGCAACCACTTCATTCACAGTCAACTGCACTATCCGGCACTCAAGGTTTCTTCCGCAAGCTCTTTGGCCGACAGAGTGCAAGTAGTACTCCGTCGAAACCTGTCGAACAGCCTAAAAATAACCAACATGAGGAGGATTCAACTGACCCCAACAAGGGTGGTTTGATCCGCAGAATGTCCCGGAGGGTCGTGCCAGGTCTACCTCGGGTGCAGACATTCAAGCGTCAAGTATCCGAGAGGAGGACTAACCTGTCGCCAATTGAACCAACACCAGATGAAAGGCGAGCAGTATCCATGGATCGACGCTCCCATGGTCCACGAACGTCGTCAACCTCGCAACCCGCAAACAACCCCCGAGTCAGCGCCCCAAGCTTTCTTGGTACTACGCCGGACGAAGTTCCACGATTTGTACCCACGTTGGCTGTCAATGATGTTACAGATGTGCTACCTGAAGACCCCGTTGAACATGTTCTGCATAAGGATGATGAGATTACACTTGCCGACGAGTGCCCAGCGCAGGACAACCTCTCTACTGCAGATACCCATTCGATATCAGCATCCCAGTACGAAGCCATAATCCATGAGGAGCTCGAGAAAACTTGGATATTGAACCTGAGTATGCATTTTCGGGATCGATCAAGGAGGGAAAAGTTTTTTGTCACATACCGTGAGCGTGATCATCTTTGGCGGCGCGTAACCATCTCGCTTGACTATCGAGATGCACCCCCAAATTCCCTGGAAATGGATTTGATTCACACACATTATCAACGAGAAAAGAGCGCAAAGATTTATGAGGCTATTCGAGAAAGCTTACGAGATATTCAATTTTACGACACTGTGACGAACTTGAAGCTTCAAACGACTGATGGGAGACTTCATGTACATGTGGTGGAGGACGGCAACGTAGGTATACGGTGAAAGAGCGGCCTAGCGCAAGCTAACGATTGTCAGGAAATAATCCAATATCCAAGTGTTACACAAGTCAAGCATCTAGGATGCCGGCGCATTCGAGAAAGAGATCTTGTCTTTGAATCCCACATGTCGGGGTTCGTCTACAAAGTCAACGTCAATGGTCACTCACTCATAAAGAAGGAGATTCCAAGCCCTGACACGATAGATGAGTTCTTATACGAGGTCAACGCTCTCAATTCTCTACGGTTTTCGCGCAATGTCATTCATTTCTACGGCGTGGTAGTAGATGATCAGGACGAGCATGTAAAGGGGCTGCTCATCGAATATGCAGACCAGGGAGCTCTTATTGACATTATCTACGAGCATTGCAAAGATGGCGACTACGATCTTCCCTGGGCAACGAGAGAGAGATGGGCACGGCAGATCGTGGAAGGATTGTCCGATATCCACGAGTCAGGATTTGTGCAGGGCGACTTTACCTTATCGAACATCGTTATAGATGGATACGGCGACGCGAAAATCATTGATATCAACAGAAGAGGATGCCCAGTGGGTTGGGAGCCCCCGGAAGCAACGCCACTCATTGAGAGTAACCAACGAATCACTATGTATATTGGCGTCAAGTCAGACTTGTACCAGCTTGGTATGGTGCTATGGGCTCTGGCAACCCAGGAGGACGAGCCAGAAGCACAGGGACGACCTTTGATCCTCGGGCCTGAAGTGAACATTCCGGACTGGTATCGACAAATGGCAGAAGTCTGTTTGAGTGACGACCCACGCATGCGACTTCAAGCAACCGCATTGTTAGAGATGTTTCCGAAGCAAGGAGATGGTGAAAACTGTGGAAAACTGAACCCCCCAGAATCAACGGTCGATGAGGGCTACACACTGCAACAGTACCTAGTGGACGGGTACCACCCAGATAGCCTTCCGCAAATCAGAACGGCTGAACCACCCAAAGACTGGTCCTACGTGAGCCGACCCTATATGGATGCGAGCCCTACTGGCCACGAACCCTACTACTACACGCGTGGGCGCTCTCCCCCAAGTCCCCTGCCGAGCAATTATGATGGATGCGACCCCCTACGAGGCCTTTACGGCATTCCTGCATGGGCAGCGAATCGAAACATACCTTCATCATACAGTGACGTGGGGCCTGACGGCACGCCTCTTGATGAGACACCTATCGCCAACAAGACGGGGCTTATTGATTCTGATGCACTCACAGCACCTGATTCGACTTTAGAGAAGAGAGAGACACCAGCAACTTCGACTTCAACTCCAAGTCCGATCAGAGGTGTTGACTTGAAAGACAACTTGCATGGTAGAAATGCCGCGAGTGTCACAAGGGCTCCTATCGATTTAGAAGAAATGGGTTGCAACAACGGTAATACGGGGTCGCACTACCCAGAGTCAAGAGCAGAGTTGTCGCAAACAAGAAAGCCTAGCCCGGAGGATGACGATACGATTGTCAGGGACGACGCACGAGGCACGGCTCGTGATGGACCGATAACAGAAAATGGAAGTGAACACTTGAACGTGATTTCACTGGAAGGATTAGGAGGACATGTTGGAGACGATGAAACCAAAGAGATGCAAGCTCCAGAGCAGGAGATTCATAAGGGCTTGGAAGACTTGCCCAAGAACGACGACAGACCGAAAGAAACTCGATTACCCCGAATAGGGGACAAAACAGAGAATCCTCAGACTGTGCCTACGGATGGCAAATATGTCCCAGAGAAACCAATCCAAAAAGCAGAGCTAGAAGTGGAGCAAAATGCAGTAGAAAAGCGAGGGTTCACAGCACCTGAAGCTCACCAAACCACGGTTGACTGTACCAACGAGAAAGAGATGGATGCTGAGGGCGTACACAAGATGCCTGAAGGAGGGGCGACTGGAGGCGATTCCAAAAGCACCGAGTCCTTAGCAAATGCTAAAGCGCTACATGAGTCGATTCCCGATCAAATGGCGCAAGGAAAACACACGACTAACGACGGGTTCAAGGCGGTGAATTCTCCGCCTGGACTTTAATGAATGGGTACGAACCGAAACGATGAAGGATGAGTTTAATTCCATTTGCATTGTCTTGAGCATACTCTTCTCATTTGTATTAGCGGGCAATAGGCAGACATCTTGCATCATGGGGCGCAGATATGAATGTCGGTAATTATGAACATCTTGTTGCTGGCGTTCGTTGGTGATGGGCACGTACTGTACTGTATGGACTGCGGTTAATGATGTGGAGCGAACTTGTGTTGGATTTGTATTATTGCGTACCTACCTTAGTACTGATATATATACTTATACATTTCTCATGCTTCACAGGTTCATCATTACTAGGATTGGTGACTCTGATGCTTACTGCAGTACGATGGCTGCGTTCAATTGCTTGATAGCCCGGATCAAAAGAACAAGCGCATCAGAATAAAGTTGACAATGGGCTAGAATATTTACTAACTGGATGGAGACATAGCGTCAACGCCACCCGATGCCAGAGAATTGTTCTGGAAGTCATTGGTTTCTGTTATCATATATAGTCACGTGATACATTATCAATGGTAAAATGGTACCTTGGGACAGCAAGTTTTTCCCTGCCTGATCTCTGGGCGACGGGATGACGGCAAAACAAGGCAAGAGGCAAAAGGTGGAACCGTTTAGCTTGGCGAATCCCGATCTTTGTGTTTCTGTTGGGGAAAAAGCTGGGGGAACGAGTCCAGGGTGCCATGCGGTACGTACTATTCCCGTTACAGCACCAGCTGGACCCCGAGCCGAGCAGCCTGCCAGGCCTCGGACAACGGGGAGTTTTGTAGGAATACGTACCTAGACCATCGACAATTCCATTAGAGGAGTCGTGTCAGTGAACGAGTTAATGGGCCGAGGCATCGTTCGATCTGGGGAGGGAAAGGTAGGATTGGCTACGAGTTTGCGATAGAGCTAGATAAGCTTGAGAAGGTGAGCATGTTGAAGGTATTTGCTTCTTTCTTTCTGATATTGGGGATTCTGGTTGGGGGATTCAACAATTGGCAATCGTATGGAAGAATTGGACTTTAGAAGCGACATCATCTGAGGTTTCGAATATCAAAAGCAGATAGGACACTTGTGGCATGATGTTATCGGGAACTGGCGGCGTTGCAACGATGATATCAAAGGTGAAGTGAGCCAGGGTTCGATGTTAATATTGACCGAGGTATGAAGCTACGGTACAGCAGTTACTGTGCGCTGACTGATGTGTTGCTAGATCTTTGAGATAAGCGTGCCTTGATATCGACGTCCAACCGGCATGCCCGGTTAGCTGGCGTGAACGAACGGGTGCACTCAACGAAGTCGATGGGGATTTACACGTCAACATCCCAATTGGGGGCCAGTTTGCCACTTAACTGTCGACGCAATTGTGTGCTTGGCCATCAATTTCATGATACCGTATATGAGGTAGATTCACCAACTAAATACTTTGAATATTCCTGATGACCTTTGCCCTCTCGGTCAGTTATGCCAGATCCAACCGGTAATCCACTTCATATTCAGTGGACCTCTCTTGAAGCAGACCGTAAAAAAAAAACTCGACTTCATAACCAGCCTCCAGCTCAGTCCAGCCCAGTCCAGCTCAAAGCTCAAAGGCGGCTCCGGCTCATTATGGGAGCTACCCCTGCAAGGCACGCACCGGCTCCTTTGCCTCCTGCAGGGTTAGGTAAGATGTGCCGTCGCTTCGATGTCAATGTACTCGTCTGCGAAATTTGTGCCTAAAATTACTTTGCCAGATGGCAAGGGTACTAGACCTTTCCTCAAACGGTATATGGCGCCAACCCGAGCCCCGCAGCGATTGGAGCCGCCAAAAAATTGTTGGGGAAAGGGTGGGGTGCACATCTTGAAGCAACAAGAAAAAGGTGTTGAGAAAGGGTTCGACGTCGACCTACAAGACCCAGTCAGTGTCAGTCAGTCAGTCATTCTATGGATGGAAGGATGTCTGCCCGAGCAACTGGCAGACGTCGCCCATCCATTGTCGAATACGCAGCGACGAATTTGAATGACCTCGTCTAGGTATATCGTGGGCTGATTCTTAGATATGGTCTTATACCGGGGGCATTGTATGGAAGATCTCGGCACGGGAACGAGATGAGATAGGGATACCGTAATCTGAAATACGGTGGGTGTCAAAGGTTGAGGGTACCAAAAACAGTGGAGGGCCGTTGTGACAATTGCATCTCATTATGCATGTACAGCAGTTCTAGAAGACAAATCCATAGACAATTGATAGGTACTAATTTGGTAGAGATCTAGAATAACAAGTTACTTGACTAGTACTTTCAATAGTTTTAAAGGTCTCGCTCTGTCCGATGTCCAAGACTCGATATGATCGTCAAATTCCCTATATTGCCCGTGTTAGTGACTGAGTTTTTACATGCCAACAAACACTGGAAAGAGTACCAATCAAGTATCATCACAATCCCTTATTAAGCGCTGTAAGAGTGCCGGGAAGCGGCGGCAACGGAGGGAGACGGGACTGGCATTGAACAAGGTGGAAAAGTGTCGGTCTTGTTGCTGCCATTTTTCCTTCTCTTCCGTCCGCCCATCCCGTCATCCCCAATGGAATTTTCCCCTTGTTCATGCAGGTACGGCGGGGGTGTGCTACCGCACAATTCAACCTCCAACACAGAACAACAGCCCAGATAGTTGTTCGTCGTTATTGATTCTGAGAACTCACCATTCGTTCTCATCAATCTTCACAAGCAAGAGGATCAAGCTGCGAATCACCGAGGTTCCTATTTAATCACATCATAGTCCAGAGACAAGATCGGGGAATCGAAGCAACAGACAACAGATAAACGTCAACAGAATATAGCCCGCCCCAACTTTGGGTCTTGAACTCCCCAACTCAACCTGATCAAGAGCTTGTTGTCATCTGATATTGGTAAACGACAGCATTTTGCCTCCTGACTTTGAAGCAACTGCCTGTTCGTTCCATATCGGTTCCATCACCAATAGACTCCTTGCCGCTTTGATTCGACTCTCTCTCTCTCTCTCTCTCACACACACAC
>JAATHB010000812.1:0-11392 GCA_014822075.1 Fusarium buharicum
CCGAGAAAAGATTATATATAAGAGACCTAAAAGCCATTAAGGAAGATATTAATAAGCTAATAAAGGCTAGAGTCTATATAAACCTTAATGTTATCCTTAAGCTTATTATCTTCGGCTGCAGACTTCTCCTTCTCCCTGACCTCTTTGCTAACGGCAGAAGGGCCTGGGTTGTTATTATTTATATAGTTATCGATATATGTTTACTTTATTATACATTACTATCTGGCAAAACGCATCTCTAAATTTAAACAATAAAAGTATATTATTCATATCTAGGTCCCTTTCCTCTGCCGTTCATATGAAGCTAAAAGCGCAACTATAAGCTCTATCATAGTCCAAGAGAATTATAAGGGAACTAACATCCCGTATGCTTATCATTGCGCAGTGCCGAGTTGCGCTCTTCGCTTGTTCCGTCTCTGTCTCCTCCGACAAAGTCGCATGCTACACCCGACAAAGACCAGAAAGAAAAATACGCATATGATAGGGACTCCGATTAAAAGGAACTGTCTGTCCATAGTCGAATAGTAATCGTCTTTAGGGGCCCAGTCATACTTTCCATCGGGGATATTCTCTCCGGGAGTCCAGGTTGGAACCACCATTGCGCTTGTTAGGGTAGGCAGCTGTGGCATCAGTGTCGATGTATCTTTGGCGTGCCGGGAAATCTCCCAAGCATAGTGTAGCATCAGCGTTTGAACGATTCTTGCGTCAACGGTATCAGTTGTATTGAAAGATGTTTTGGTGTTATCCTTTGTGAACTGGTCATCAGTGTTCTGCACCCAGCGTCCGCAATTAGCATCACTATAGACCTCGGAAACAATGAGTTCGTAATCGTCTGGATGCAAATGAGTGTAACCACTGTATAGCAAACTATGTCAGCCTTTGTGCTGTTCCTGGACAAAAATCAGAATGAGTGAACACACACCTGTTGCAGCAGAAGGCTGTAGAAAATCCAGTTTCATCTTCGCCCATAGAATAGTAGGTCCAGCCACTAGGACACACAGCTGGATGGAATTTGAAGCGACTCTCGAGCACAACATCCTCCCAACCAGACTGGTAGCGTGATGGCTCGGCTGTCGATAGTAGAATTGACACTGTCGATGTTGGGCGAGCGTCGGTTGAGAGCACGCTTGTTTGGACAAAATTTGATTCACAACCATGAACTTGCTTGAAGGGCGTCGTAAGAGCGAGTAGCTCTGTGGCAGTAGCAGTATCTGTCTCAATCTTTGTCAGTGTATCCGTCTCAGAGGCAGAGACAAAAACATCGGTGCTGGAAGACATGATTAGTTTTGAAGATTGACAACTGCGGGAGGACCGAGATGTAACGCCCGAAGGATGGGGGAAATAATGTTTTAAATCAGGATCAGAGCACCTAGTCTTTGGGGGCCAGACGCAATCATATAGCCCACCAAAAGTTCCCTCCTTGTTGGTGACAACGCTAAATTATACATAATGCACCAACAAAAGGCCCCTTTAGCCGGAGTCGAGGCCTGGGGAGGGTAGGCCGAGAACCAACAACTCAATGCTGTTTTAGGTAGGTCGGACAATCAACAATATGACACTAATTTGGGCTTTGTGCGGCACCAACAAGTAAACGGCTGTTTATCACTCAAGTCCACAGTAGAACGATGGACCAGGGCGAGGTTGAAGTAGGAAGCACTCCTGGCGAAGTTGGAAGAACTTTCACAAGATTTCACTTGAGAATAGAGTGTAACGTGTGATTTATCATACATCTATCGGCGCATTTGCCAACTGTAGTCGATTCTGATGATTGCAGCATCATCCGTGTCGATACAGTAAATATACAAAAGAGAGACAGAAGAAGAAAAGGGGGAAAACAGAAGTTCAATATATAAATCAACCACTCACCCCCAATTTTATTTCAGTGCAACTCCAAAGCAAACTGACTGACATCAAGTTTAAACTTTTATGTCTGAAAAGAAGGTCACTTAATAATATAAGAAGAGCCCTATTTTCTTTTATATAGTTTAAATATTATCTACGTAATGCCTATACAGTTGCCAATAAGCTTCCCTGATGCTAGACTTTATTTCCCGTACCCATAAATAACCTGCTTCTCCTCCTTCAAAGCAAACGTCGGCCTGTCTGTCCTCAAAAAGCTACAGAGTGCTGGTGGTGGTGGGCGAAGCACGGCTGAGAGTTGTGGCCATGACAGGTGCACTGTTGATGGTCTCCACCACTCGAACGGCTGTGCTCATTGTGGACAAGGCAGTGCTCGTCGTGATGTTATTTTTCGAGAGAAATGCACCAGCAGGCTGATTATTGCAACGTGGGTTCTCAATATATTCTTCCAAGACTGTCCCGTTACCAAACACGGTTCCGTTCTTGAGTGCAGAGGGACAGCACAGATGCAAGTTCTCTGGTGTCCCCTCCAGTCTTAGCTGACGCCGTCCCAGCGCTCAAACTGCTTGGTGGTAGTAAGTCTGCTGGCCCTGCTCTTCTTACTATCGTACAACGGAGGTCGGTTGTTCGGGTTGATCTTAGTTGTCGCTCAGGGTGAACAAGTTCAGACCAACAGCCACGACGTCTGCCTAGAAGCCCAGGAGGTTCCAGTTGTCTCATCCCGGACATAGGTGCCTATGTAGTCCATCAAGAAGACAGAAGGATGCTGCGAAGTATTTGTGATGCTGTTGATGCCTCTCTAGGGGGTAACACGGTTCATGGTCTCAGCACTCCAGCCGATATTCCTCGCCAGACCCGTGACAAACCACTGGCCGACATGAAGCCTCTCCGGGTGCTCTTGCTAGGTCTAGATGGAAATGGCCCTCTCGGCTGCGGGCTCCGTGTCTGGCCTCTCGGGCCAAGAGTCTTCACACTTCATGTCCTCCTTGAAATGGATGCCATGTGCGCGCGAGTAGGTGTCATTCTTACTGAGACTCCGGTCCAGGACCACCGAGTCACCATCCACCATGATAAACACGCATCAATTCTCTGCGTCCTTGAGTTCCTTGCCCTCATAATCTGCACCACGGTTCAACTGGCTTATCTTCAGGTCTTGCGGGTCGATGTGTTCGGAGTTGCCGTCCTTCAGGTGGAGTCTGGCACAACGGTTGTTGATCTTCTTGAGCTGTTTGAAGTAGGCGTCTCTGATTCCCATGTCCCACAAAAGCCGCTCGCTAATCTTCTTGGGGGAAGTGCCAAAGGGCTGGCGGGGTTGCAAGACGATGATTTCGCATTTGGTCTTGGAGATGAACTCGTTGATGCCGTCAATGACCTCCTGCAAGCTTTGACCAATATTTCCATGCCACAAGCCTACAGCGAGATTCATGTGCGATAACCAGAACGCGTAACTGGACTTGTCATCTTCCTCATGAGCTGGGACAGGCCTCAAATTAACCCTGCGTAAAGCTGTTCTCCAACACTAAAGGCCTGAGTCTGCGTGTTGTGTTTGGCTCCATCTCCATCCATCTTGTTAGATATGTAGCTCATGCCGGCGTCGTGCGAGCCGGGCACGATGACCTCCTTCAGCGTGCGGCCGCCAATGGTGTCTCATGCCGAGCTCATCCAAGCATAGTTGTCAGAAGACTTGATGGACGTCATGAAACCCTTCTCGACTCTGCCGGTGATGACGAGTGTCACAGGGGTTTCATCGTCTGGGCATTTCACCTCGCGCTGGTCAGCGTCCATGCCAGTCAACACGTCAAGGGTGCTTGTCATCATCCGTGTCAGTCCTCGCCTGAGCCACAAACGACTTGCTGGTGCCTTCGATGGTGTAGTAAGCCTCTCCTTTGTCGTCAACCTCCCTGGTTTCAGGACCAGTCTCATACCAGACCATATTTTGGCGCGTTCTTCCGGGCTAGGCGTCACTAAAATCCCATTCTGTCATCTGGGGTGAGTGTGAGCTATCTTTCTCGTAAACGAACTTGTCCGGAGTGAGCTACTGAAGGCCGGAGAGGGCGGCATCATACAACTTGTAGTTGCCTTCCTGGTCGGGAGCCTTGCCAAACTTGGAATTATCAGCCCTTGCAAGTCCAACCGTCGTTACCTTCCTCTTTTTCATTGCCGCCGACAGTGTCCTCATCTTCGTTTCGTTCCCCTTGCGACCAGAACCTGAAGGAATGTTCCCGCTGTTGCGAAATACTCTCACAAGCCCGCCTTCATGTTGGACGATGTAGTCTGCCTTTTTATCTCCCGTGAGATCGGCAAAAAAGACCTTGCTTCCAGGCTCGTTGACGCCAGTGGTTACCCTAATGCTGGCCTTTTAAGTGTTCTTAAAAATAAATAATATTACTAATTTACATAAGAATATAAACTATTTATATTAAAATCTTAAATCAGTCTAGGTATATTCTACCTTAATTTCAAACTTAGTATTGCTGTCGTCAATTAGGGTAACCTTGATGCCCCATCCAGGCACCTCAATAGACTTTGTGCTATTCATAGACAGAACGGCATCGTTTAATGACCCACTAACACCATCAGTACAACCAGATGAGTTAGGTGTGGCATCCACGACGCGAATAGATCCTAACGCGGTTCCCAGGGTTGTATCAACGGTATAGAGGAGAACTCCAGGAGCACAGATCAGGTCATCAACGCCCTCAGCAACGCGAGCCTCAGCAACCAAGGCAGAAAACTCATCAGTAGCGACGACCACAGCCTTGGTACCGCCTTCAACCTCGAGAGGAGTGAGAGTATGGCTGGAAGTGCCACGCTCCAGGACACAATCGACGGTATCGTCGGTCAACCAGCCCAGACGCCACTTGTCCCAGGCGAAGAAATCGGGTGCACTTCCTCCCAAGTTACCCATGAGGCTCCAGCCGCCGGTGTAATGACCAATAGGCAGATCTGGCGAACTGGGGTAGTAGTCGGGTATGCACATAGAATGTCCCGTCTCGTGGTTGAGCGCCTTGTATCCCCAGGAGTAGTAGGGATCGGTTCCAAAGGTAACAGCTCTCTTGGATACAAATTGACCGTCACGTGTCCAGGCGCTGAAACCTGAGCCATATGATCGAGTCATCCAGCTATCAGCACCACGTGTGGGCACGATGTAGAGAATATCAGTTGAGGGTGGCGGTGGCCTCTGTCCGTTATTCGTGTATGCCTCTAGAGCATCCTCCATGTAGGCATATTGGCGCTGGCTAGTAATTGCCAGATCCCAATCGTATGACTGGGCAGGATGAGGCATGCGGTAGAACTGAGAGACGTCGGCAGTGATGTTGAGTTCAAGTTTGCCATAGCTAGCTGTCTTGAACCACTCAGCTGACTCAGGTACGAAGAAATCGCGAAGAGTCTCGGGGGTTTCTCCATGGAGGGATTCGGCGTCGGAAAAGTCCACGAAGATCATACGTGCCTGAATCGTCCCAGTGCCCGGGATACAATCGCTGGTGAAGCCATGCCCAACGCTGAATGGCTCGCTGGTGCGAGGCAATTTGCATGTCGGAACCCAGAGGCTGTTATCTGGGGGGAAGTCTGTGCCATTTGCTGGCTGTGTCTGGTTCGTAGGCTCAATCGGATCGAAATTTTGGGTCTGGTTAAGAGGTTGAGTCTGATTGTTTGCCAACAGTTGACATTCTTTTGCTGATCCAGCAGCAGGTAAAACTAGCCACAGCAGAGAGGTTTTTGAGACCATGATGGGTAACTTGAAGAGCCAATCTTCCTTAAATGTCATATTGGGCTTCTACTATCTCTTATATTAAGTATATCAACGCTCTGTCCACTTCTAGGTCCCGGGTGTCCGGTGTTAGACTCGGCACAGGATACCTTAATTATACTAGCTTGGGTTTAACATGATAAAAAAACGGGGTTTAAATAAACAAGGCACACGATATGAAACTAACCCATGCAAACAAAGCTCGTATAGCTGTTTTGCATAGTAATTTCCTAAGAATCCATTACGCCTAAGGAGACCCACAGTGCTACGGACATAACCGACGACCTGGTTCTTATGGGTCATGGAATCTTCATATTCGTTCTTATTTTCTTCTATCTACCTTGGTCTTCTGTAACTGGAAGTTGGATAACGATCGACTTAAAGTCCATCAAACTGGACGCATTTGTTGCCTGAGTTCCTTTCCACAATGTTATATCTCGTGCATCCGGGCTACTCGAGTTAAACTCATCGTATCTATCAAGATAATCTTCGGGTTGTTGAAAAACGAGACGATACTTATTTTCTTCCCTTCCCATAGGAAAAGTTCATATTAGGCAAAATTTAGAATTTTAGCCCATGGAATCATGAGGGAACGAGACGCCCTGTACAACCGAGTATATATCCTTCCATAAGTACAGAAGGAATTGGTCTTCAACTACACTCCATCACCTCATAGGTTTATGCTACCCTTCCGCCAAGACGACTGTTACTCACGTTACAAGTTTCGGCTTCTTCTAGTAGTATCATGTCGAGACTCTGAGACGGTCTGCGTCTCATGTTGCCTAGATAGGTTCAATACAAACGTTTCTACTCAACTTTATTAGCGCCTTTTGAGGCTTTTCCCTTGCTTACTTCTATATAAGACTTTTCACGTGAAGGAATCTTGGAAGGGACATATGACGCTAAGAGAGATAGGTCGGCATATATGGTATATGGTCGTGAAGTATTGGGTTTCTCTTTGAAACAACCGTTATTTGCCGTCATTGTTATGAATGGTACAGTGCTTTTGTGGAGAACCGTTTTCGCTCTTCTTGCAGATCGGTACTTTGGTATCGTAAACCCACTGTATCTACCTGTCAGAATCAGCGGCATTCTTTTGCTTGACTGGACTGGTGTATCCTCCACCGAAGGTCTGTTTGGGTGGGCAGTTATCTACGGCATCATGGCAAATGCATCATAAAATTTGTTTCCTGTTGTGATTTGTGACCCCAGTACGGATCCTACTAGTGCTGGTATAAAAGTTGGCATGGTGCTAGACGTAGTCAGTATCTCATGCTTTACTGGACCGCCAATAAGTGGGCAGCTGACTGCTATCCACGGTGGTAACTACCTGTACGAAGAGTTGTTCTCGTGGCTTCCAATGGTGGCTGGGTGCCTAATCTATGTATTGGTGGAAATTAAGAAACTGAAAAACTAGTTCCAGTAAATATAGTACAATAGAACCTAACATTGCAATTTCTGAATTCAATATCAGCTCAGTTCCTTCTGCTCTCACACAGGTGTTCTTCGTCGCTTTCAGCGCGCTCCACCCTGAATTTCGTTGTAACTTTGATAATATGGCGAGTGCTGTCATCGTCCTGTTCTTGGTAGCCGTCGGCATCGTGATTCATCACCAGGTTGATACCTGTTTCCATATTCTCTCGGCGTTTTGATCTATCTTGAACCCGGCCAATGGTCAAAAGATCGGTACCATGAGACTCGCTGTAGCCATTTGTGTTCTTGTCCCTGGCCAAGCTCTTGAAGAACGCTCGCAATGATGGAAGCGAACCTGCAACAATACCGACTCCGCATTCGACCACTGTCCATAGGATTATATTAGCCACTTGGTCTTTCGGTATTATCAATTAGCTAAGTACCCCCAAACCTTGCGAGATCAAGGGTTACCTACAAACGAAGTGATCGGGCTTGAGATAGGTACTCGAATAAGTGACACGGACAATACTTGCGATCGATGCTCTGCCGCGTCCTTACGTTAGCAACCTTGGTATATAAACGGGGAATGCAAAAAAATGAAAGCATAGAAAAGACTCACAGTATTCCTAGACCCATGATAAATTGAGCGTACAGCTTCAACTTGGCTCGCATCTGCAGTTTCCGTAGAACGCACATGGGGATAATTGCAACGGCTAAATCCGTGATGACATTGGACACCGAGGCGGCGGAAGACAACATGGTGGGAAGAATCTTGTTCATACAGGTTCCCATTGATGGATCCCAAAATGTCTGGGCTGGTTTACATTGTACCATGATAACAATAAACCCTACCACGCTCATCAAGATGGAAAGGGCAATAAGGGCTCGCAGACTCCATATATAACCTTTTCTGGTTGTGATTCGAAGTACAGTAACACAGATGCTTGATTTTACGAAGACCAAAGTTGCGGCGTAGAAGATTTGCCAGAGGAATACATACTAGTACAGAACATCAGTCAGTTAATGCCCCTTTCACTCCGGTGGACGACAAACCTTCATGCCTTCTCGTACTTGAGCCGTGTCAAGCTTTTGCCGAACTGTGCCAACGCCCCGATGACATCCAATAATGACTATGATGTTGTGTATCGTGTAAGCTGCCTATCCTCGAGTTAGTGTTGCATGCTAATGTTGAAAGCTGTTGTGATTCTTGCTTACCCAACCAGCGCACATGAGATGGTCGTCAGTGCCGATACACTGGTTCCGAGTTCTGATGTACGTTCTTAAAAGCACGACGATTATGCAGAGAATGGAGAGGATGACCGTGGTGATAAAAAGGGCGAGCAGAAGTCCTTCGGGTTCAACGGATCGCTAATCGGTATCGGCGGCCATGACGGAGAATGGTCAGCGATAAATTAAAGGAAGTGAAAAGTGAATGATTGTTAGTAGCGAGCCAGGTTCCAAGGATTCAGTAATCTTTAACTTTGAGCAGCTGATTAACCAGGTTCTTTGTGTATTGTTACCCCAGGGCCCTTCAATTTCCTAGCAACGCTTTTGCAAGCGAGGTCTTTCCAGGATTCAGATACACATTGGGGGTTGATTAGTCCCTTTAGGATCTTTTGCAAAATCATACCACACTTACAGGCCACGGTATTCATCCCGAAGACCCTAACAGACTTACAGATAAAGTAGGGCTTTGTAATTAGAGTCCTTGTGTGTCATGAATGGAATGCGACGGAATGTGGCCCTGTGAAGTTCAAGTGCTTGAGAACAGCACAGCATGTTGGTTGTTTGAAAAGCCGACTGCATTTCACTAGATTAACTGTTATATTGCAATAACTCTCTGCATTACTGTATGTTATATGGTAGCCTGTTACTCATCAGATCGGTTTGATAAATCTTGCTCCCATGAGGAGGAATAATTAGATCAGACAATGCCCCTATTTATCCTAGCTCTCGCTTAACCAACAGTACAAAAATATAGTTCAAGCGATCTCCATGCCAAAAGCAATCACATGGGGGCATCTGCAAGTGCCTGACCGCTTTTATCCACACTCAGCCAATGCTCGGCTTTGTTGAAGATAAATAGCATGGACCCTTGACGAGGCTCTCCTCTGCTGTTTCATTTAACCTTGTGTGATTAACTCCACCTTCTCCTATCCTTTCCGTGGAAAGAATCAAACATCAAGCATGTCATACTCTCGAAACTCGCTACGCTATTGTCACCGGTGGTGGTTCTGGTTAGTGAATGCTACACCATACCTAACAACAGATCATACTCATCTGCACCTTAGGTATTGGACATGCAATCGTTCGACTACTCCTTACCGTGCGATGCTCTGTCATCATTGCCGACTTACGTCTTCAGCCGGAAGCTGAGGCCACCCTCAGCGAATATTCCTATCCGTCCTCCAAACCCGATGCGCCTTCAGCTTTCTTCTGCAAACTGATATCTCCGACTGGAACCAAATTTCAACACTGTGGAAGATAGCCCTTGAAAAGTTCGGGCGAATCGATATCGTCGTGAATAGCGCAGGTGTCTACGAGCCACCGTCAAGCTCCTTCTGGAACCCTCCCGGCATCTCCCCCCTCGCTGAAGATCCTGAAGACGCCAAGGCCGGCCAATATAAAAGCTTTGCAATCAATACAATTGGCCCAATCAGATTGGCGCAAATCGCTATTGACTATTGGCAGCAACACCCAGACATTGAAGGAAACCTGTTATTCGTCTCCAGCATGGGCGGTTACATGCATTCCACGAAGACTCCTCTTTACTTCGCGAGCAAGGCTGCTCTTGATAGCATGGTCAAGTCTCTAAGTGGCTTGAGAAGGGCACTCGGAGTCCGTAATGCAGCTGTTTGTCCTGGACCGGTTTTTGTACGCACCCATTCACTGCTCTCAGGCATCTTGTTACTGACTCGGTGCAGACACCCATATTTGAGCAAGAATACTGCCGAGACAGACTCCGGCCTGGTGACGTGGCATTGAAACCGGAACACGTTGCTGAACTAACGATGCGCGTCCTTCAGAAGCCGCAATATGGAGATGGGAACATTATGAAAATCATGATGACTGGAACAAAGGAAGAGCAGTCGGTCAATGTGCGCGAGGTAGGGTTAGAGGCCTTGTACCCTACTAACGGTCCGTTGGATATGGGAACGCGAGCCATGGCAAAGAACTGAAGTTATTTGAGCAAGTAAAGGAGAAGGGGATGCGGTCCTAACAATAAACACCCATTAATGAGATCTTGTATGTCTCGATATTTGTTGCTGGCGATTTCCGAACAGTCTGACGGAGTGTTTCCAAGTCCTTTGGTCACTAGAGTAACTTTGGATTCATGCAAAATCTGTCTTTAAAGTGTCGACCGCAGTTATTAGTAGCAGAACTGACACTAGTTGTGTAACCAAGGTTCGTCTCAACTGGCTTATGGCAGGTTCTATCGCGTTATGCCCCAAAGAACTTATAAACCAGCCACTTGTCTATGAGATGAACACAGAATAAAGCCAACACTTTTGTACTCGTAAAATTTCTGTTTTTTTCAACTCCATACTCCTCCGTTCTGAAATGCATAGTGCCCTGCTCGTTTTCTGAAGCCAGGTCCAAAATTCGTCAGTTTTGTGCTAGATTATTTCCTCTCTGCAATATCCACAAGACGCAGCACCTGCAACTAATCAAGGTTAGCCAAGCTGAACCACTAGTCAGATAGTGCGCTTATCACAAGAGCTAGGCCAATGCAACAAGACTTATACCACGCCACAGACAATAGCAGCTCAATAGTTGAATGCGAGCCCCTGCCAAGACGATAGACTTGTAGAAGTGCTTCATAAGGCGGGTAAATTATAAATATGTTTGTTGTTTTCAACGGTCCTTTTTTGAACATTCTTCTCTTCATGTTCATTCTTTTTCTTTACATACTCACCCTTGTCGCTTCCTATCATGGTATCTTTCAACCTTATTACCGGCTCCCTTGCCTTGGTTACTTTTGCTGGCGTTGACGCTGGACCATGCCGTCGTTCGTCTTCCAATATGACTACGAGCTTGGCAACCGCAACTACTACTGAGGTCGAGCCGACGGTTTCTGTTTCTTCCGCCGTTTTAACCACCGAAACCGCCAACACTAATACCACCACTATTACCAGTGTTGCTGAGATAGAGAGCAGTACCGCCATTATCACTACCACCGAGACTGAATCTACTACTAGTAGTTACTACTGCTGCTATAATAATTAATACGGCCTTAATGAAGAAACTTCAGTCTTAAAATCTTTACCAAGCTCTTTTTAACTTATATGTTATGTTTATTGCTGTTACTTTTAAGGCCACTTATTAATATGTATTTAAGTCTTTAAATTAACTTATTTATATATAATG
>JAATHB010000814.1:0-39729 GCA_014822075.1 Fusarium buharicum
CGCCCTGTTATCCCCTGGATTCCAGGTTGTATAGAAGCTACAGAAAGTATCCTGCTAACTATCTATATAAATCTAGCTAATTTGAAGGATTATTTTACATTAAGATAACATAAAACTGTAGAGTAATCTATAGGTTTATTCTAATATCATTAAGTTAATAGAGGCCTTGTATAACAAAAGAGGATACTTCATAAATAGAGATTCTCCATCGCTGTAGCCTCCACACAACCCAGGAGGTTGCTGACTCCTTTCCCTCTGTTTCACGGTCTGTTAATTACCTGCTGTGCCTTGATGTGGCGAGGCAAAAAGACTGGAGACATTGGATTCTGTGCAGGGAAGTTTGTTTGTGGTGACTCACGACTTCAGCATAACCTCTTCGAATTGGGGCGGTGATGCCTTATTCAAGTCATCCAGTGAGGCAGCCAAATAGTATCGTGCATTAAAGAACGTTGCGATGAAATTCTGAACATACAGGTGATGATTGGCCGTGGGCTATGCATTTCATCCTGGACGTGTACCAAGATCACGGCAGCCTGGTAGGAATAAGAACAAGTTCTTCATCAACAATAGATGCGTGTCAGCAATCACAATCCTCTTTCCATCAGAGCCCACAACTGCATCAAGCACATCATTCCATGATTAGATGACTTTGTTCAAGATGAACATAGGTACCGTCTGTGCATATCTGAACACGAATGGAGTTGAACGCAAGAAACGCGGTTCAGCTGGACTAAGCCATTTTCACTTGTGCGTTTCGATCAGGCACAATGTAACCTCCATCGCAGTCAGAAGTGAGCTAGAATGTTATGCATGCAATAAGAGACACGCATAAAATGGCGCGTCTCGAATAATCACCACCAAGGAAGACGCAATATCATGGCTTTCTGGCCTTGTAAATCCCCGAGTGCCGGGTAGTGGTGTAGGCAAGTGATCAATAAGTGCGGCACATGAGGGTTAGGTGAGGTCCACGAGACCATCACGATCGCACCAAAGCGGAACTTGAGACACGATCAACAGAAGAAGGCTTTGAACACGTCCACGTGTATATGTTACGTAGTCCGGAGTAAGTCCGCCATACATTCGGACCAGGACTCCGTACTGAACGAGAGACGAGTCAACAAGCTACAGACTTCTATGTCCTGTATGTCCTGAATGCACACTTGCTGTCCTCCAAGTTTTCAGGGAATTATATTTATTGTAGTGCAATGAATCCAGAAAGTGAGTTATCTCGTTGGTCAATTATTGGAGGGCCCTTTGGATGGTCAAAACTCATGAACACCAGAGCTCACCGATGACTCGAAGTCAAGTAAAGAAACTTTCCTCATGTTGACAGGTTACGTGCATGGATGGGGTCACCGATTATATTATTTTTTCAGCTTTTCCCCCTGCTATATTAGAAAGTAGCATCTTATCACGATCTGAGGTAAATACTATAGATTATACTTGAGATTGTCGATGAAACTGCTATTCTATTAGAATATTTATACGCTTATAAAGTTATTAATGAGGTAGGTAGATATTCAGCTCATTATGTTTTTCGCACTCACTACTCACAGGTGGAGGACAAGCAATTCACTACTCTAACACCGTTCTGAAACTTATACTCGACTTAAACCGAATGGTTTTCCTAAACCTGCTCCCATAGACGTAAACAGCCTTCTCACAATATCATAAATGGAACATTTTCAGCTATGGCTCCGTGGAACGTCAGAGAAGCTCTCGAAGCGAGAAGCGCTGTCTTGAATCGGCAAAGCAGACGGTGCCGCATGCCCGGTGACAGCAAACCCCTTGTCTAAGCATGCACTAAAAGATCCCATGACCTTGAAGCCTGTAAGCATGTCTCATCATTGGGCAAGAACCGTCTCCTTGATGCAGGTCAAAGAGCTGGTAGTCACTAAAGCGCTTGTTAGAGATTGAGTCGCTACGACGTTGGACTGAGATGGTGTCGCAGCTCAGAGACTTGGCGTGACTCAGCCTATCAGAGCTGATGCTTCACCCACCAACTGAACTGCCAAAGGAAAGTTAACGAGGACACCCCGCGTCAAACCCCGCCCGCCACAGCAACCTACAGCAACTGCAACGCCGCACAGCAACCGCGCGCGGGGGTCTTCCTTCCACCCATTCCTTTGGGCGGCACGTCATTGTTCCAGGTCCATCAGCTCCAGCTTGCTTACATACCTTACCTCAACCGGTAACCATCTTATTGCTCCCCGTCGCACTTCTCTCCAGCTGCAACTTTTGCTTCACCCAAGACGACAATTCCAACAATTGATACCACGATTGCATGCCAGTAGCGTAGCTTTCAGCTCGCCTTCGCTTTTAATACCCATCTCAAAGTCAATAACAACATAAATATGGTAAGCAGCATGCCCCTCAACTCGAACCCTGGAAAAAGCTCGCCTCAACTGCTCCCAAACATTCAGCAATGGATTCCAAACTCTTCAGATCATCAAGCTGACACTATGCGCAGGCTGACACTGGTCTTCCTCCTGGCTGGGAGGTCCGACACTCCAACTCCAAGAACCTCCCCTACTACTTCAACTCCAACGACAAGGTCTCACGATGGGAGCCACCCTCTGGAACCGATACCGAGAAGCTCAAGCACTACATGGCCACCAACCATAGCGCAGGCTCTCGTCCCGGCGCTGTCCCTGGCGTCCCCGAGGGCAAGATTCGCGCTGCTCACCTCCTGGTCAAGCACCGCGAGAGCCGACGACCTAGCAGCTGGCGAGAGGTACGAGCGCCCCAGACCACGATACTGCAATAGCCTGAATAGAAGCTCACTAATGCGATTGTTACAGGCCGAGATCACTCGTTCCAAGGACGAGGCTTTCCAGATCATCCAAGATCATGAGGAAAAGATCAAGTCTGGTAGTATCACTCTAGGCGAGCTTGCTCTTACCGAATCCGACTGCTCCTCTGCCCGCAAGCGTGGAGATCTTGGGTACTTTGGCAAGGGAGACATGCAGAAGGAGTTTGAAGATGCTTCTTTTGGCCTCCAGCCCGGTCAGATGAGCGGAATTGTGGAGACGGCCAGTGGTCTGCACTTGATTGAGCGGTAAGTCCATGTTGCTGTTGAGTGTTGCGTGAGCTGTTGACTAACCATTCTTCAGCCTGGAATAGATTAAAAAACTTAATAATTGATCCCAAATCATGTAAATTGACACAGCAGAGCGTACCGTTGACGTCCCCGAGCTGCAATCTTTCACCAAGTTGTTTGTCGTGGATACCCTCATTTTCAATCCGTGATGCAGGTTTAAATCATTAGTGCGGTTGAGCAATGATACATCTCGATTGTTTACATTATTCTGCCAGATTCTAAATGTCTACAGGTCTCTCCACATGCTTCTACCTTGCTCCTTTTTGCCCATCTATCCGTCTCGCGAAGCAGATATATAACTCTAAACACCAGGCATGAACTAACGTAACCACCTCTACCTCTACCCCTCCGTCTTCCCAGTCATCTCTCGTCAACTGGCCAAGTCCAAGACAACGCCTTTAAAAGGTTCGACCGTTGTAAAAACCACCGTCATGACACCAGATATTGTCATTGCAAGAGCGGCATATGGGGCTGCGCGACTCTTAGTTTCATATAGATACGACACGCCCATGGCTGCGCCATTGATCCCAACGGTAATACCTGCAGCAATGGTACAGGGATCATCGCCACTCGCCAAACTCTGCTGAGCCGTTTTCAAAAAGGGCTTGAGGCCCAGGCGCGAGCTTTTGCTGTCGGACGAAGGCAGCTCGCCACTCGGACGAAGACCGTCCTGTCGCCTGACCCCCAACTTGTCCAGCACGAATGGGTAGCACAGCTGGCCAAGGATCCCGTTGCTTACTACGAGAGCAGCATTCACACCGAGGTTCCCACCCAGAGCCGTCATCGCCGGCTTAGCCAAAGCCAGGGTCGTACTTCGAGCTGCGAACGCCAACGCTTCAGGCGCCTCCAGGCCAATCATACTTCCTGCAACAACCGACAAAAAGACGTTGCCTGCTGCTGAGGCTGTTGCCAGAAGGACAGTGAGCAGACCAGCGAGGCTGAAGAGTTGGCGTTGGCACTCGTACAGTTTGAAGCCCCATATCAGGATACCGCATTCGAGGATCGAAAGAGCAGCATCGCCGGCGCCGAACCACGGCGTACGACCATCCGAAAGGGGCGTGTTGGTTGCCACAGATGTCCAAAGGACATAGAGTGGTGCGCCGCTACTGAAGGTGCTCAATACCTTGGGGAGACGATCAAAGCCATAGGCTCCAGCCTTGGCCCGGGTGTATGCCGTCATGAGAAGGGTCGTGAACAAGACCGGGTTCATAAGCGTGACGAGAGCGTTCTTGGCCCTTGGCATATCGGTGCAGAACCTGGAGGCTTTGAGTTCCCGCTGTATCCGCAGCGTTAGAGCCCATACGAACCACATGACACAGCCATCGAGGATCCGGTCTTCGTTGACAGCAGCAGCTACTGGAGCTCCGATAAGGAAGATGCCGAGGAACGAGGCGAGCAAGGGGAAGTTGGAGGTCCAAAAATTCCACAATGGTGAAGTATCCACTGGCGTTTTGAGAGAAACATGGACTGAGGACCGTTGGCTGGGTGTTGGAGTGGACTCTATGTCTTGCCCGGGCCTCGAACGATTCACTATCTTTTGACGACGGCCAAACATGGGTTGTGGTGCCTGATCGAGAGTTGAGTCGGAAAGCCAGCTAGTTTCGATACGAGGAGGAGCTGCTGTGCGAGGCCGAGGGAGGCAAAAGTCGTCAGGGACTTGAGCAGTCATTCTGGCTGCACAGCCCATGGCAAGGAGCGACAAAGCAAAGACTATGACCCACGAAGCAAGGTTCGTCACCACTAGAGAGGGAATCAGCCAAACACTCATCACTTTGCGGGCACGGCACGCACCAAAGTTGCCGATAATGCAAGCAATATCGCGACCGCCAAGGATGTCGCTCTGATTGAGCATAACTAGAGGAATAGGAAATCCTAGACCAAGATGGATGTTGATGAAATCTACCTACAACGCCGGTTAGTATTGTCGTCGAAGAGGAACCTATAATATTGGTACCTTGGACTTGATGTGTCTTTGGTAGACATCATCAACACCAGCACAGTAGAAGTAGGCCGTCGCCATGAAGCCAAAGATCAAAATCATGCCAAAAATGGAAGAGAAGAACTCGAGATTCACAGGAGCCAAAGCCCTACTCAAGCCCCAGATGATGAGCTCGCTCATGAGGTAAATGACGACAACCCAGCCAAATTCGAGCACACTGCTAGCGAGAGAGGTCAACCGCCTCCTCCAGAGGTTTGATAGGGCCATGTCTCGAGTGGATTGAAACAGTACTTTGGTGGAAGGGAGCCATGACGGCCTCGAGAGGAGCGGACTGCGAGCTTCATTTGAGTGTCTGAGACAGCGGAGGATTTCAGAAACTTTGTTTCTAAAGGTGGGCATGGTGAAACGGCTGCGCGGTGGACAAGGCTAAGTTGGTGATGGCGGAGCACAAGGTCGTTGGTTTGGAGGGCGTTACACATGAATACACCCTTTCGCAACTTGCGGAAGGGTGCGAGATGTTTAAAAAGAACTCGAGGGCCAAGCGAGAGAAGTTGTGGGAAAGGAGACAACGAAGTGATTCATTGACAGTGGCAGGGACCTTTGTGGATAGCTTCCGCTGAGGTTTGCACTGGCAGAGACTATCCCGTAGCTAATGGCGCCATGTCTACAGCTACGAGCCTGTTTACATTGCTGGATGTCTCTATCTGCAGCTCTTTTGAATAGACGATGATGTAGGGGCCCGGCATATCAAGGGTAAATCTACAATCTAGATCGGGCTGGTACCGAGAATCTTAGGGGAATCGGCACAGATGGGGTCTCTAGGCTGCAGAGATTGGCTGCAGATAGTAAGTAGTAGTATATCTGTTTGCACCGGGGAGGTTGTTTGTCCAAATCTGACGGGAGGACGGGAACGGGAACTAAACGATACCCGCGTCGAGATCCTAGCTCATCATATCCCGTTTGAAAGCTAGCTCCGATCTTGTGATATCCTGATGATATGTTGCCCGTACGAGGGTCGTTTAACAAGGGACGTCATGGAGATGGAAATAGGATGGCGAGTTTGAGACACGACTTAATTCCCCCTGGGGGCCGAGGTACAGGTAATCTTGAAATAGTATGGGAATGAGGGCCTCAGGTACCAGACTATTATGTTGATGAGTCGCTTGCTGAAGGCGGTGGCTTTCTTGGGTTACGACATGAGAAGGACGATGTTGGGAGACGTGGGACGAGTGTTCAAACGGATAACGAGGGGGCGTAAAATATGATAGATGACCGATTATATGGTTGGTTGCTTGATGATGATGTATTAGATATTTCGCTATGAATTTTGATTCAAAATCTGGAAGATACATAGTGAGAGTAGTCTATACTGTATCCAAGTTGAATCTTTGAAGATGATGAAGCTGTTCGTGATAGTAGATATCTGGTCATCCTATGGCCACAGCTCTCATACATGATGCACAACACAGCAATGCTAGACATACAGATGCACAGCCGTTATGATTATATTTATCTCTTCATCATTAACCAACATAACCCAAAGTCGGGGCCATCTTGATGCCCTGGCAGCTTCAATGCAAGATGCGCTGTAGATGTTACCTGTCGTGGGACACCCCGCCTAGCCGGGCTACCTTACAAGCCGTGTACCCGCTGGAAAAAAGTACCGCGCGGCGGGGGCCAGGGGGGACCCGTTGACCGCCCGATGTCTCGGATCTTGAGCCGACTTGACGTCCAACGTCTTTCTGTCGATTGTTTTGTTTGGGCATGAAGCTATCTCGACTTATCAACAACTAAAGTGCGGAGCCGCACCACCGCATCGACAAACGGCCGAAGGGAACTTTCTTGTTACTGATTGTTTGTGTTCTCTGTGATCAGTACTGGTATCAGCTGGAATTCTTGGTCATCTGTACCTGGAATTACTACCTTGCGGCTCTTAGTACACCGTATACTCACAACTCACAACCATCAATCTTTATTTCATCGTCACTCTGCAACATCTTGTCTACAGTCAACTGAGCCACTGCAAACTCTGGGCTGTGCAATCTTCAACCCCAAGTCTCCCTCTCCTCAATCGACAGCTGGAAACGAGCGTTGGTTGTACAACCATCCCAAGGTTACTTGAAAAACGCCACTTCGCTATTTCACAGGCCCAGAATGGATCTCAGCCCCAGGGATCGCGCAGAGGCCCTGCTGCTCAAGGCTGCCCGCGCGTACGGCGTCCCCGTCCCAACCAAAGACGTGCACCACGCCCTGGAAGACACGGCCTTTGTCGAGTGGGCGAATCTGCATCTCGCGACTGATCACCTCCTCACGGGTGATGAGCTGGCTCTGTGAGTCGTTACAATCCGTGTATCTCTTTTTTGTCTCGGACTGACGTGATAGGTATACCGCTCTTGACAAGAGCGGAGAGGTAGATCTGTTAGCTGATCTACATGATTTGGGCGAGGTTCAGGCGGTCAAGGAGGATGATATTCGTGCTGCGATAGAGGAGCTGAATCGGTCTACGGCGACTATTTCGAAGCAGACTGAGACGTTGAAGCAGCAGCAGGATGCTCTGGCACGTTTGGTCAAGAAGCGGGATGAGGCGGAGAATCAACGGCGTAATCTTGAAGACGCGCGTTTGGACAAGACGAAGAATTCTCTCAAGAAACTTGCATTTGAGGTAACATGAGCCATTCCTATCTTTAAGTACTGCGTCTAACATGGGAGTTTAGGTCGATGGTGAGGCACAAAGCCTTGAGTACCGTGTTGCGGATCTGGAGCAGATTGCTAAAGACTCACGCTCCAATCTCAAACAGACGGTCGATGCAGTCTTTCAGTCAGATGACAAGTTGTTATCCAGTCTGCAGAAGCTCGGCTGGGAACTAGAGCAGCAGGACCCAGAAGAGGAGAAGACCATCGAGAAGCTACGAGAGATTTGCATGAGGTATGCGATGGTCCTATAGATTACCCACTCGCCACTGATTTTGAGTAGATTGATCAAAACAACAGTCGAGACGCTTCGGACGAGACTAGATAGGATCTATCTTGAAGCCATCCTCGCAGCAGAGCGCTCCGGCGATGTCAAGTCTGCGACTCAAGACGACGTCAAGGCTCTTGAAGAAGAACTCGAGTCGCTCTACTCAGAGATCTTGCCCGTGGCTCAAATGTCGGCAGAGCAGCAACACCTGGAACCTGCTTTGAAGTCAACAGACGCTCAGAGCGGACAAAGCCTTCATCGCTCCGCCGTGGCAGTTTCCTATGTATGTTAAACATACCCAGATCGTGTTTCTACGTGGCTAATCTTTCTAGGTCAACGAGTGTCTTGATCATCTCGTGGACAGGATAACTCTCCTCACGGATCGCATAGAAACTCTCAAATCTCACAACGCCGCGGCATCGTCCATCATCGCCACCGCCAAAGCTGAAGTTGCAACCTCTCTCTCCCCGGAAAAGAAAAAGCCTACCAACGCTGCCATGCCGGCCTCACCTATTCGCAACCCCTCACCAATTCGTCCGCGTGCACATACCGATGGTTCTCGTCGCAACAACAGACGTCGCTCATCTGGTATTCTCGACGAACCAGCCATAGAAGCCCTCCTTCGAAATCTCGCCCTCACACTACCAGAAGCCGAAGAAGCTTCCATCCAGGACCAAATCGCTGCTCTTACGAAGATTTTCACCGAGCGCTCAGGCAAGACGACGGATGTGGTACGTAACGCGCAGGATACTTTCGAGACTAGCGTAACATCTCGACTCGACGACGCTCGGTTGGCGATTCAGCTGTTGCGCGATAGTGTACTGGCAGAGAGTCCGTACGGGGAGGTAAAGCTTGTTGATCCGGAGATTGAAGGGTCGATACATGTACTGGGGCAGGAGGTGGATAAGGTGAAGGAGAAGTTGGAGGGTGTTCAGGCCAAGAAGGCTCTGGCTAAGAGCGTGAAGAAGGATGAGTTTGTACAACGATGGGCGTGATTCTATTGGAGGTTTCTCTTTATTGGATGTGTCTAGTTCACATAATGCTCTAGACATCCTGGCACGTAGACACCAAACCACCAGCCCAGCATAATAGCTACATGGAGTACTGGAAGACTCCAGCCACCCAAAAATTCAACAGAGAGGAATACTTAATCAACTGTCTGTAAGCTCCTAGCTAAAAGCTACCCCACTGAATTTTGTAACCCTTTAACCCCAAAGTTGACTCCGCTGTAAGGCAGTTTGTTCGGTGTCGCGAGCCTGGTCACCTTACATAGGGAGGCCTATGCCAGCTGAGTTTAATCATTTCGTTTCTTGGCATCTGGACTTTCTGCTATAGAAATAGCCTATGGCCCAGCCTAATCTATGCAGCTAGATAATGTTGTAATCCATCAGTAATTGATTTAGACGAATCGCTGCGCCTTGTTAAGACGCACTTGCATGATGATGAGCACTGGTGGCTTCATTTGTGAAACATGAGGCTAAACAGCTGGTTTATTTAAGGCTTGGGATGCTCAGCTGGATTGAAAGTGCAGTGTTTGCCTCTGTCGGAGAGCCTTGTTTCCTTTTTGTGCAACTCAACACCTTAGCATTCTAGCTAAGCCCCAATGCTTGTATCACTTTACATCTGCTACCTCTTGAGCCTTATATCTTTGCAATCATTTCTTTCGAGTTTCAACTACTTCGCACAATCCGCTCCAGCCTGCTTTAACCACCATCTATGCATGTCAAACCAAGCATTCGACATTTTTGGAAAACCACCATATCTGTGAATCCACCGAGGTCCCATAGCGACCACGGCAATATCTCTGCAATGGCTACCGATCATGAAGCCAGTTATAACGAACTCTACCCTCTTGGTCGCGACTCGAACACCTTGCTCTCCACTGAGAACGAACCCGAGGACGGAGCTTCCACAAGCTTCCAAACATGTTATCAGGAAGTTCCACTTCAAGAGCCCTCAGCAATGGAACGGTCAGGCAAGGGAAAAGGCCAAGATATCACGGCGTTTGAATGGTGGTGGTGGTGGGATATCGCAGCGGCAATCTTGAGTGTTATATGCTTGATCTTGATTATGGTGGTCCTTACTCGTGCCGATGATAAACCACTTGAGACCTGGTCTCTTCCCATACAGCCTAACTCCGTCATCTCTCTATTAACTACCGTGGGCAAGTCAGCCATGCTTGTGCCCATCACCAGCTGTTTAAGTCAGATCAAATGGCGTTACCTTAGTGTAAGCCCACGACCTCTGAGCCATCTTCAGGCGTTCGACGATGCTAGCCGTGGGCCATGGGGATCTCTGGTCTTGGGTTGGAAGATGCAGGCAAAGTCCAAGCTGGGCTGGGCCCTTGCGTACTTGACGGTGGTTTCGTTGGCCATGGATCCGAGCGCGCAGCAGATTCTTGACTTTCCAATTCGGGAACGGGAACTCAGCAATATCACAGCAACAATTGGCAAAGCAGATAGCTACAATTCAAGGGCCTTTCGATCAAGGTTAGCAGGAGGTATGTGAGCTACATCGCCCTAAAACTGGTGAAATTTGCTGATATTTGATGCAAATAGCTGAGGATCGTCGATTGCAAAGAACAGATGACAGACCACAGTTCCAGGCGTCACTTCTCAATGCTTTAGGAGGAGATGTGACGGAGCCAAAGATCAATTGCCCATCACCAGCAACGCGCTGTGAATGGCCAGAGTTCACGACTCTAGGCGTCTGCCACGCCTTCCACAACGTAACGCACCTCATGAAGCGCAAGTGCCATGAAAGACGGCGTGCTGTTGGGTTTGAAGTAGTCAACTGCACTTATACTTTTGATCTAGGTCACCAGTTCATACCAGAGAGATCAACATTCTCAGGAAGAATGGAGCGGCACATACTATACCAAAAGACATATGGCACGGATATCCCGCCTTATTTTGCCGGCTGCACAGAAACTATAGTTGGTCCGGGGCGAGGAAACGGTTCACTTGCCCAGTATATGTTTATAAGGCATAAGTGGGATGACCAAATCAAGATGGATATTGGGTATCCAGCGGTGACGCGTTACCCAACGTACCCAGAGGTCCTCATTTCCGATCTCAGATGGTGCACCAAATCGTACAAGGGCACTCTTGGAGCCACGTCTCAGAGCTCTCACGATATGTTGCTCGATCATACTAATCCAGGTCAAGATTTGTTAAACCTCAACTACTCAACACCTGACGGAACCCACTCTGATGAGATGGACTGGGCCATTGATAACTCTATCAGCGAAATCCTGACAGACATTCTTAGTACGCAAAAAGATGATGAGCTGAAATGCGCTCAACAAAGTCCCGCGAGAAATCTCTTGGACGTACCTAGCTTGCTGCTAGTCGCGGACCTAAAGAAGCTCATGGACGACGTGGCCAAGACACTGACAAACCAAGTACGCTACGACAAGGGCGGCGATAACATAAATGCAACCACTGTCGATGGAGTTGTTTTTACCAGAGAGCCATTTATAGAAGTTCGATGGGAGTGGTTCATCCTACCCGTTGCCGAAACGCTTCTTATGGTGATTCTTCTAGTCCTGACCATCATTATCACTGGAAATGTGCCACTGCTCAAGACTTCTGTCATTGCATTTTTGTTGTACCCCTTGAGAGGGTGGGAGGGCGGAGAGATAAGTGTGAAGGGTGTGCAGAGCACGGATAAGTTGGACAAGCTCGCAGAGGGTATGTATGGAAAAATGGATACAGTTGATGGGAGATACTGCATTATGAGACATGAAAAGGAGGGTTATGGTCAGGAGTTTACGGTTAATGAAGGACTGCGAAAGAGTGCAGTTGGCTTGTCGAAGAGAGACGTTCAATCGGAGAGCTACGGAAGGTAGAGCTTGGGTCACTGTTAAAATTGAATCCAATTCAGGGGCTAAAATTTCCTGGCAATAGACACTCGTCAGATCAAACATGTAACCAGGAATGATCGATAAACATAGGTTGTGAGAATATGCTGTCCAAAGAAAATTGCTCCAAGCCTTCATAGAGCTCATCCGGACCAGCAACAAAATCTCTTCTGGGATCCGAGCGTTGATCTGTCCGTCTATCGCCGACTGGGTGAACAAACATGGTCTGTACACTCACGGTTGTCTTCGAGGCATCGGATTGCTCACCAGGAGTGTCATCTGTCGTTGGCTGCGGTGCTACTGCGTCCATAATATCTGAATCAATAAGCTGCCAGATCTTTGAAGGGTGGAAACTAATCATGTTGTTATCCTGGGCCTGGCTTGACATTGTCTGTAGCTGGTGTAAAAGTTCTCGCTGTCAAGTCAATTAGTTCAAGGCCATGAATCAGCCGGTAATTGGTCGTTCTAACATACCTTTTGTACACTTCGCGGAGATGGATCAGGCATAGAAGCCAGAAAGTCCACACATTTCCGATAGTTTTCCTTTGAAGTCTCTGAGACCTTGGCGTCCCTCGCATACTGGAAAAGCCATGGAATAGTAGCTGTTGCTGCAACCATATCGCTGATCAACGGATCGTAGACCACAAAACCGCGTTCCAGACACGTCTGGACCAAGCGAACAACCCAAGCTGAGTGAAACATGGCCTGGTCGACAGTTTGTTGGAGGAACAGTCGTGGTTGAGACGGGCGGTTCGCTCTTCGCAAGGTGACGAGGTGAATAAATGGATGGTTCAACAATCCCTGCGTCGCATGGGCGGTGATCTGGAATAGCAGCCAGGGCGCCCAATACTCCCTATCTCTCTCAAACTCTTCCGGCGTTCGTTCCGAGAAACCTACGTTGCGCACAAAGTGTACGTGGCCAAGCTGAGACTCAAGATCGTAGAGAACATTCGTCAAGTGGTAAAACTTTGAGTTTGTATCAGCCGGGTTATCCGCTTTCCCAATATGAAGAACGTGCAGATACGAAATGACATCGCCCCAGAATGACACTGCGCGCACGGCATGTGATGTGACTCCAGGATCAGTCTTTGCATCGTCGCGGATGTTTACCAAGTCAGGCGCATACTCTTCATCGCCTAGGTAAGCTGGGGGAGAAGGCTCGCGTGCGCTTTGAGGGTATTCAGGCCTCGTGTGAATCTGAGGCACAAGCGTGAAGCGTGGTGCAAAGCCCTTTTCGAGAATAAAGACACTCCAGTAGCATCGTAGACTAGCGTCTCCTTGGGGATTATGAGGCGATTCTGAGTATCCTACTCTTCGTACGAGTTCGAGTCTGCTGGCGGCTCCAATAGCCATCAGGGCCAGTGCTGGTCTTCCTTCTATTATACCAATCAGCAGTGCCGTGTTAAAAGGGAATGAGAAACGCGTACCAAGAATATCACCTAGTGCCAGCAAGCATAACGCTTGTGAGATCTCGAGCTGGGCCGTTCCTCTCATAGCGAGTTCTAGCACTGTATCACGCGCAGACCGCGCATGAGTATGGATCAAGTCTGCTTCCCTCGCACTGCTTGAATCATAAGGGAGATTCGAGAGAGCGAGTGCCAGGAAGATCCATTGTAGGAAGAGTGGGAACTTCTCGATGCGCTCTCTCAAGTTTTCTGGGTTGAAAAGGGGCAGAGGTTGAAAGTATAGTCGAATTCGGTAGGCCTCGTCGGCACGGTCAAGGGAGTCTGGGGATGGAGTTGTCTCTTGAATGCTAGGAGCCCTACATGTGTGATTAGAGAAGCACAAGAGCGACAAGAGTGAAGCTTACCAAGAACCTGATGTCTCGCCATATGTGCTCGCTCTGTTAATATGCCTTGGGACATTCTCGGTTGTACTCGCTGGTCTATTTGTTTGCCTTCCAAGTGAGTCCGGAGTTAAAGACGAGCTGTCGCTAGGTGGACGATCTTGGGAGCCCCGATTGTATGCGTTAGTTTCATGATTAACATTACAGGTGCGTATTCTTACTGAAGAAGATCATACATCTCTCCAACTTGAGCCTCTAGGTTTGGAACCCGAGGTCCCGTTCTACAATGATTATAAGAACAATTCATGCTGCGGGAAAGGGTGTGTATTGAACACCTACTCACACTTTGGATATCCTTCTCTTTCGCTTTGCTGTCTCTCGATGACGAGGCAGGTATTCACAATGCTGCTTCAATCGTTCACAGAAGGAACAAATGGGCTTTTCTCCAGTGCATTTTGTCTTTTTTCTTCTATTTGAGGGTGAGTGTTTGCTAAGCAACAAAGGCCTCGACCGACCCTTGTCTGATGTCACTCACCGACAGCTTTCACAGGCGCGACGAACAGTTAACTCATCTCCGGTGGGATTGCGACTCATGGTGAGATCGGAAGCGGGATTGGTGGATAGGCGCCAAAGATCCCCATACAGGTAAGTAGGTAGATGGAGATGGACAATTGAGGTTGACGATATTCTCCGTGCCCACTTTATTTTGATTACGAAGACGGTGATGAATTCACGTGACTTGGAATTTGGAGATCAGATTCGGAATATTTGTGCTTTAGAACCTTGTCAGGTTGCACTACTTCCTGTGGTCTTGTTGAGCATATCAAAAGATAATTGATGATAGATGATAAGATGTTGAGTGTATGATGGGAAGTGATAGAATTAGTTCTCCGTGCCCGCCAGTCATGATAGAAAACCGTGAAACACGATTGGTCAATGGATCTCATGACGGAGTTTTATGTTAATTTTCCGCTCCCCCAAGCTCGACTTATACCATTGTATATATATATTGCCTGCCTGTCTTGATTGGTAGCATGAAGAGTTAAACATATCCTCTTTGCCTTTATTTTACTTGGATCTTATTACTTTGACGCAAACTTCGTTAAATCTCGCACAATGACGTCCAGAAAACCTGTATCAAAGAACGAGCCCATCGTTATCGTGGGCGCTGGCGTCTTCGGACTTACAACCGCCCTCGAGCTCAAAAACAGAGGATACCAAAGTGTCACCGTCCTTGATCGTTATCTACCACCCGTGGTAGACGGAAGCAGCGTTGATATCTCTCGTGTAATCCGCATGGAATATGCCGACCCTCTCTACGGCAAGATGGCCCGTGAAGCTTACCAAGGCTGGGTTCGCGACTATCCAGACCATTACCACCAGTCGGGCTTTGTCATGGTTGCGAACACCTCAGAGAACTCGTATGCTGAGAAGACCAAAGGTGTCAATAAGTCTCTTGACGATGCCCTGGAAGAAATCGAGGATGCGCAAGACCTTCGAAAGCGGTTCCCTGGAGTTCAGGCCAAGCTTGATGGCATGAAGGCCTATTATAATAAGACAGGTGGATGGGCAGATGCAGAAGCGAGTATACGACAACTAGCCACTGAGTGCACTCTTGCTGGAGTTTCTTTCGTCACAGGAGCAAGAGGCAGGGTTGTCTCTTTGCGGTACAGCGGAAATAAAGTCACTGGCGTCAATGTCGCCGAGGGCGAACCCATCTCAGCTGGACAAGTCATCTTGGCCACCGGAGCATGGTCCAGCCGACTACTTCCTATCAACCATGCCCTTTCCGGCTCCGGTCAACCAGTTGGCTTCGTTCGTCTCACCCCAGAGGAAGCAGCGCGACTCCAGAATATGCCCGTCATCATCAATTTTAATACTGGAGTGTTCATCTTCCCACCTACACCAAAGACTCACATCCTGAAACTCGCACGCCATGGCTACGGTTGGGCGACAGAAGTCGAAGTCACAGACGCTCTAGGCCAGTCTCGAACTATATCGTCGCCCAAGCGAGACGGAAACAATGCCTCTACTTCATTCTTTCCCGAAGACGCTCAGAATGCTCTCCGTGAGGGCCTGAAACAGCTTGCGCCAGAGTTTGGCGATCGCGAGTGGCTACGAACCAGGTTGTGTTGGTACTCTGATACGCCTGAAGGCGACTTTATCGTTGATTATCATCCTGCTCGTGAGGGACTCTTCTTGGCTACGGGTGGTTCTGGACAGTATGTAAACTAATCCAAACTACCATGAGGATGTCACTAACGAAGATTTCATAGCGCTTTCAAGTTCCTCCCCATTCTTGGGCGATACATCGCTGACTGTTTTGAGGATAAGGCTCCTAAAGAGCTTCGACACAAGTGGAGGCTACGAGAGCCAGCGGCGAGTGAGCAGCAGGGATTTGAGAAGATAGGTGACGGTAGTCGTGGTGGGCCTCCTCTTCGGAAGTTGACGAGGGCTGAGCAAGCCAAGCTGTAAGAGGTGACATATAAATGCCGAGCCAGTTGAACATAAAATAGCATTACGGTTGGATTCTGACACGACAGCGTTGGTCAGGGGCTCTTCTATCACGAAAACCTCACGACCCGAATGGTGATCGTGCACGCTCGCTAGTGATCTTCCATGCCAGGTGCTGTGACTGGAGCGTTGTGAAGTGCAACGGTGAGTGTTCAGCAGGTTGAATTGAGTCAGCTTCCGGACAGCTTCGCGTAGGTCTCGGATGGTTGACTGTTCATGCTCGATGGGACTTGGTAACTGAGGCTTTCGAAGCTCTCGACTATACCATCTAACGTTTCACGTCTACGTTTACGCATGGCCCCTACGGTGGTTTTCTGGTGCTGTATTATGTGCGATATGGACGTATGTGTGACATGGATGATTCCATCCCTCGGCGACTGAAGGCTCGGAGTGAGCCAGTCGCCACTCATATAATCACAGACCACTGGTCGATGGTCAGAATGGTATGAGTGATCCTTTAGCCAAGAGCAGCACAGGTGAAAGGGCTCTTGACAGTTCCCATGTCGTACTGGTGTATCTATAACGAGGTTAACATTTTGATCTGTGAGACGCTTGTGTAAATCTTCACTTACAATATCGACGACGGAGGAGTATGTTCCAGCAACCAAGAAAACGAGTCCTAGTAGAAAGATTATGACGTTCACAACACTCAAGAAGATGTTCTTCCGGCTGCTGTACCAGCTACCTTCCTTCAAGAGGATGAACCACATCAAGGCTGGCCAGTAGAGCGTGAAGCCAGAGTTCAGCAAACTCGAGGTGATCGCAATTAGATCACTGAAGAAGGGAATAGCTTCTGCAATGACGAATCCAATCCAAGTGAAGATCGAAATAAGAAGCAGCCACGAGATCCAGCCTTTGGGAGTGTTGATGTACTTGGCAATTGAGTTTTCATGAACACGACCGTGGATATACCGCACAGCAACAGTTGTGCAAATCGAGCCGCTGATGAATATGACCGGTAAGGCGACGCCAAATGCGACTTTAGCAACAGTGTGGCCTGCAGATAATAGAGCCGGGGACTTGACGTCGACACCGACAAATGAGTAGATGAGGGCGCCGGTGAGGGTATAGATGACTATTTCGAGGCCGCCGAGAGTCCAGATAGCCTTCATGTAGTCGGTTGGCGTATGCATCTCGTCCATGAAGCTGAACTGTGAGATTGAGAAGCTGTAGGCGAAGAAGATGTTGCAAATAGCAATAAAGGCCTGGGCGAAAGTGACGTCTTCCTTGGGCCATGCCGACCAGTTGACAGGCTCAGGCGCGTCATTCGATCTGATACCAGTTGCGATCATAGTGATGCCAATAGCCGCGATGATGGAGGCGAAGTCGATATAGCCCAGGATAGCCATCTCGGCAAAGCTAGGAGGTATAGCAAGGATGAGCAACAGAACAGCTGAGATGGCGCCCCAAACAAGGCCGCAGATGTTACTCTCTGTAAGCGTCTGGAAGGCAATCGTTCCTGTCAAGCAATGCGAGGCAGTGAGGAGCAACAGCTGAATAGTCACCATGACTCCGAAGGCCTCTGCTCCCCAAGGACCAAACATCAGCCCACCTGCAGCAGGATAGTGGTCGACCTTGGGGTACTTGACCTTGACCTGGCCAACAATGTAAGACGTGTAGATCGCGATGAGACCAATGCCAACGGAGCAGATGACACCTGCGACCATGCCCAGCGTGGCAAAGGCTCCGGGAATAGAGAGGGAGCCGAGGGCGACAGCTTGGACAATGAGGACGATGGTTAGACGCTTCCAGCCGAGACGGCTGAACTTGGCCTTGCCGGCGAGGATCTTGCGCTTCTCGAACTCGGTTACTTCGCCGAATTTGTCGCTAGCAGATTCTGCATCGTCGGCCATAGGGCCAAGCATGACGTTGTCGGAGTTGTTGACGATGTCTTCGTCCATGTTCTTGTTGGCGACGTCGGCCGCAGATGTAGTGGTGGAGTTCATTGTATTCGTTGTAAATTAGTCTCCCATTGTCACTCAGACAGGTATGCTTAATCCAAACTCTTTCGAGGCTCGGGAGTGTTTGGAAGGGAATTGTTGGTGTAATGCTTGTGTGAAGAGTGAAAAGAGGTCCCTCTGAAGGCGGGACCAAGCAAGCTTTGTAGGGCCACAGCATGACTCCTTTTGGACCGAGGTCGGCCGAGGAGCTTAATTGCCCTCGCCCCAGTGAGGGATCTGATCAAAGGGGGAAAAAGTTTGTCAGTCCATGTCATGATCCATGATAGAGTGGAGTGGACCTTTCTGTGGTGTTTCTCCAAGATGATCAAGTAAAGCTGCAATTGGAGGCTCGTTGTTGGTCCAAATTATGGGGCGAGATCAATAAGCGAATCAGCTAACACGAAAAGTTCTTACAACCTAGAAAGTACAACTTTCAGCCTCACAATTGAAGGAGATTTCGATGCATTTTTTGCAAATCATATGCTCTTATCACGTAAAGCCGACAATTAAAGACCTTAAGTTACTAACAATATAATTACCAAAACTTCTGGACAGAAAGAATTAGAGTTTTTGGTAACAGTTTAAGAGGGTCGTGTAAAAAAGTCGATCGTCTTTTGTGGATTCCGTTACTCAAAACTCGGTCCATTTTACATAATGCTACCAGACTCAAGCGGAGGCGCCGAGTCAGAAGACAGATCAGAATGGACTGTTGCCCCTTGAATTTGAAGTGAGCTGAGGAGTCATAGCCTCGCACCCGAATCTGGGGCAAGATCAAGAGCCGCTCTCCAATGCCGGAGGAGAGCGAGGAGGAGATTCGATTCAAGTTCATCGTTGCACCAAATTCAATTCGTCTGGTCATCATTGGCTGGGGTATTTAAGCTCATGGGACGAAATAAGCTTCATTGTTGCATATGGGCTGCCTCGTGATATGCAGTTGTGGTGTTTATGGTTAAGGATGACCTATCAACGGCTACAACCGGCACTATCACGACAGTTCTCAGAAGCATATGAAATACACGGCCCGATAATTTCAGCATCTTCTTCATCGTCTGTTCTTACTGAATGTTATCAGATCACAAGGGCTACGACCCGGCAACTCCGTTGACATGTCAGCTCTGAGACATGGGCCGCATCTTCTAAGCAACCAACCATCCGTGACCTAGAGCCATATTACTTCTCATCGTTCATTTCCCCGGGCCTTCTCCAGGATGAGCTACTAACTCAATCTACCATCTCCCCACACTCATATCATTTTATATGACAAGATGCCATATTATAGAGTTTCTTGTCACAATGCTGTTCTGTCTGTCTGAACCTTGGCGGACATAAGATGCTTCCGCCCGTTTCCCTACGGGACTCAATTGGATACACTCTTCAGAATGAAGGTTGCTAAATTTGGAGGACTCGAGTCGGCCATATTCCTAGGACAAGGCTGATCTGGGGCGCAAGGAATGGCATGCGCTATGTGAAGGGCGACTTGACGCCCTCAAATTAAATCGCCATGGCAACCTCAGCGCCACAAATTGAAGTAAATATGAAGGAATTCTGAGCGACAAGATTGAAACTGAATTGATCGCCGAATGAGCACCAAGGAGAACTCGCAAAGCTGAAGACGAATTTGGTAACATCGTATCACAAGACTCATACTAAGGATGACCAGGCTTCTCTCCAGTGGTGGCTATCTTTCAAGAATGTCCATCACACGGAATAAGACATTTCTTGAAAGCCCTTTCTCATGTTGAGGCCCCATTCGTCTGGGGAACTACTCACTCATAGGTAAATCACTTCACTTAAGGCCATCTTAGGTGATTGAGTCGAAATATCTCCATATCCATGTATCTATCTACGCAGCTATTCAAACGCCCGCTATAATCCATATCCTGGCTCGTATCGTCTCTCTGAAGCAAACCTCAAATATCAGTGCCCATGTGTCCTCAATAACATCAAACAATCGTATCGTGCTACCTCAAGACGCTATCATTAGTCGTGTCATAAGGCATATCCCGTCGTATCCGTAAAATTTCAACACCTCTTAAAACGCCAATCAAAGAGTCCAAGCTAGAACTTGGGCATCTTTCTCTTCGTCTTGGACGGCGTACCGTTGAGGAGGTAGTAGAGCGGTAGTAACAACAGGGATCCCATGACGCACAGCCAAGTGCTGTAGAGCTGCCAACACGTCCACAGGAAGGGACCAAGACCAGGGCACAGGAACTGGATGCAATCGTTGACTGGGTACAAATCTTCCTGGCTTGCAATGTAGTACTTTGGACTCCGTCGGCGAGGCTTGGTGTTTTTTGGCGTCTCATCCTCGTCTGACGATGACTCGGGGGATAGTTGAGTGAGCTGCAGAACGGAGACGAGTCGAACAGGTGCTTTGTAGAGAGGGATAAACCAGAGTGCGAATGTTTGTCGTAGTGAGACGTAGAGAAGGCCACTTTTTTGGTCGAATGCTTTGAGCGGTTAGTCTTGGAGTATGCTTGTGGGAGGGCTGGCTACTTACCAGCTGAATCAACCTTGATGTCAATGTGCGGACTCAATGTGCGATACCATCGATAGATGCCCAGGATCAATTGAATAGACTCGAGGCCACTCGCCAAAGGAACTTGTCCTCTAGAGATTGACGGAACATGGCAAAATGGGTGTGTGAATGAGGCATTGGGTAGAAAGTATTCTCGAAGGGCAGTCTCTTGGACGTCTGGTGAGCCCTGAGTGAGCGACTTTATAACGCCGGCGATCTCTTTGACTAATGTTGTGTGAGTATATATGTAGCAAGAAACTATCTCGAGCAGCTGTTCCTACCTGGATGTTCCATTTTTGAGGGTTGATGCAATTGATCCGATTGTTTAGGAACGTGTTGAATTCTTAATGTGAATGATGTTTTGAGTTGTTTGCGTTAGGAAGACGAGTTTATGAAGAAAAGTTGAGAAAAGCTGCAGTCTGTTGCCTTTAAAGTAAACAAAACAACGAAGTGAGATTGGAATGATGTGAATTATTTGTTGTTTCAGCCGTGTCTGTGTCCTCGCCCGTTCATCAGCTTATCACCAGGTTATCAAAATGGTGTAATTTGAATCATTGACTCGTCATGGTCAGGTTTAACATGTGAAAGATTGACGTCATGACCACGATATCGCGTTGATCGTATCATATCAATTATTTTATACTGAGCCTAGACTTGTCAACTTATTCTTCAACAACAAGAAGTGACATTGACTTTGCTATCATGGCTTCAAACCCAGGCCTGGCCAATCCCATCTTTCATCCCTTCATCTTTCTCTTTCAAATCTTTCAATGGCTCACGGACAAACTCCTCTCTCCCAAACCTCCCAGCGAAAACGCGAGGCTTGGCCGTAATCGTCCCAAAATTGCCGTGATCGGTGCGGGAATTACTGGTGTTACTTCAGCAGCACATTGTATCGGTCATGGCTTTGACGTTGTCGTCTTTGAGGCTGGCTCCAAGGATAACGTGGGCGGTATTTGGAGTGTAAGCTAACAACCACCCATGATTATTAGGCTACACCAACGCTAATTATCCTTGCAGAGGGTCAATGAGACGTCTGGACTGCAGATTCATTCGTTGATGTATCGCTTTCATCCTTCTGTTCAGTGGGATCGTGGCTATCCCGACCGTCAGCAAATCGTCAGTCAGGTCCGCCAGCTCTGGGAACGCTACGGCCTTAGGGAAAGGACTCGGTTTAACACAAAGATTGAACGCGTGTATCAAGATGATCAAGGAAGATGGATCGTCAACGACCCTTCGCTCGGGCGTTTCGGGGGTGTCATCGCAGCTGTTGGTACATGCGGCGAGCCAAAGATGCCCAAAATTCCTGGCATGGACGACTTTAAAGGTCCTATCTACCACTCTAGCGAACTAACTGGGTATGTAAATAAATCAACTACCTCAAAGTTCATCCCGCTAACATGTTTTCAGAAAAGATGTCAAGGGCAAGAAGATGGTCATCATCGGCGGCGGTGCCTCTGCAGTCGAAGCCCTCGAGTTTGCCTTTTCTGAAGACGCTGCCAAAGCAAGCGTTCTCTCCCGCTCAGACAAATGGATCATCCCCCGTAATATGATCGTCGATGTCCTTCTCAGCTTCAACATCTTTGGCCACGAGACAATTCTGTCCTTCATCCCCGAGTTTCTCCTACGCAAATTCTTCTACCGGGATCTTGAGAACATTGCGCCCGATAGCAACAGCAAGGGTTTATTTATGGAAACACCCATGGTCAACACTGATGTCATGGATAAGCTTCGCGAGGGCAAGGCTGAATGGGTCCGTTGCGATATCGACGAATTTGTCGATCGTGGAATCCGCGTTAACCGACGAGCCAAGGGCGTTCCCAAGGGCGGCCCTGGCCATGAAGAGATTGTCGAAGCTGATATTGTTGTGATGGCAACTGGTTTCAAGAGGCCTTCTCTGTCTTTCCTCCCTGATGATTGCTTCAACGAACCTTATCCCCCACCCAACTGGTATCTCCAGACGTTCCCTCCATCTCACCCTTCCATTTCAGCCATCAACTGCACATATCTCAACGCCATCGGTACCGTGGGTAACTGGCACATTGGAATCTACACCAGAATTCTCCTTATGTTCCTCATGGACCCGTTTTCTCGTCCCAGCCCGTTCTGGATGCAGCGCTGGATCGACATGACCAAGACACTCAAACTTACAAGCCCAACCGGCGCTTTCGATTTCTTCACATACCTAGAACTTCTCTGGTGGTTCTTCTTCTGCGTTGTCATTAATCCTTTCAGGTGGAAGTGGGCTATTTTTGTCTTCACTGGTGTTGGCTTTGGACTTCCCAAGGCTGTGGTAAGTCAGGAAGAAAGATTCACGAATGGCAATGGTTACCAGTCAAGAGATGAAGGCAGAAGCCTTTAACTGAAGCCTTCTACATCTACCATATCCATCAATTGGTTAGCATCATTGGTACTAGTTCGAATCCACAGATCATACAAAAGCGAGCGAGATAATCGGGTCATAACTTCGTAAATTGAAAGGGACTGTTATGCACTACACCAATCTGAAGTGTCTTTGAGTAGAGTTTTGATCCTCTTGTCTAGTTTCTATGTAATATCCTCAAGTTGTATCAAAGTACAACACAACTGTTTCTGCCTTTGCTTTTCGGGGTTGTTATTGTTTTTTCTGGCCACTCAATAGTAGGCACCTTTTATTCTCGCTCGCTAGCCCTAATAGGCTTTTCTGAGTCTTTTGTTCTCTCCATGGACGTCTTCTCGAACCCGGTTGAACCGACGGTGTACCATCCTTGGGGATATCCAACATGCTCTGATGAGCGACGCGGCGCTTGGTGAAAGTATAGGGTGAATGAAATCTTCAAGTATCAACTTAGAATGGGCCTCTTATGTATCCGTAGGACCATAAGTGATAACAGTCTCCCTGGTAACCTTGATACCGCCAACGCTCTGACAGCGCTTGGTGGTGAAACCAACCATAACAGGCTCTGGCTTGGCAGGTTCCGGAGGGATCTTGTCAGTCAAGCTCTCCAGGCTTTCAGTATCCTGCCTTGTGTCAACAGACTCAAGAGCAGCACCTTTCTCACCCATTTTGGTCCAAAGGCGAGTTTCTTCATCTTGGAGATGTTCCTCATCTTGATCCCTCCTGCTGGGCATCTCATACGAGTTGCTGTAAGTGATGTGACTCTTCCGCTTTTCTTGGCCATGGCTGTTGCCAGAGTTCTTCTCTCTCGATCGGAGGCGAGAATGAACAAGAAAAGGGATATAGCGCATACAAAATGGTTTGAGAGCAGGCACAGAAGCGCAGACGAGACCGCCGCTGACCTCGAGAAAGCTCAACATGAGTTGTCGGGGGAGATCCCATGTGTAGTCAACGGCATGCAAAAGGGGATAAGTGATAGTGGCGCGCCGGATGGAAACGACAAATACGAAACCACCGGTCGCAAAGAGAATAGCAAGTGAAATCTTTTGACGAGTGGGGATTTGTAGAGGCTGGACGATGCGAATGGGAAGGCAGAGAATGCAGATGTCGACGGCAATGTTGCAGACAGCGAGAATCAACTCGGGAATGGTCTTGTCAATGCATTGTCCATCGATTGTTATATCCCAGCCCGAAGATACTGGACGACATCGGAAGATGATGAGCAGGATGAAGCCGAGTGTGTAGGCGCAGACAAGGCTCATGAGAGTGTGTACAGCCCGACGGACGAACTTGTCAGGCGAGATGCGGAGATAGAAGGTAAGGACTGAGAGTTTGGGGCAGCCGATACAAATGGAGTATATCATAGTACCGCCGACTGTTGTCTGCCAAAACTTGGGGCTGTACTGGGCCATGGGAATATCCCACATGTGGTTACCAGCACCGAGGTCAAGGACTAGTTGCGTGTTAGGATAAGGTGTTGGTATATATGAGGAGGGTATCACATACGAGCCAAAGTGACGCCGAGAAAGACGAAAGAAAAGACGAGGCCGGCTATGCATAGGTCTAGAATTTGGTCAGTTTCCGCACATAAGTGTATATGAAAGAGACAAGACGAACAGTCATCAACACCCAACACGCTCTTGACCACATATTTCCTTGTAAATACTCGTAGACAGACGGCAATTAATGAAATAACCGTCGTAGCGATTCCTGCTGCAAGCACTCCACCACCGTTGTTGGGAAGGTTGACCAACGTTCGGACTTGGCCTTCGGGAGGCTCCATGACATAGATGATGGGCGCCATTATGGATCAGCTCCGATGATAAGAGAATAAGTGAAACCAAATGATCATGGGTATTAAAGAGTGGACGTGGCCAAGCGAGAAACTCAACTACAAAAGCCATGTTGATGGGATATACAGAGTATTATATCTTGGGCATATCGCCAGGGTGCACACTTGACAGACCAGGTCTCATACTGCAATACTACATGAAATCTCTGGAGCCCCGAGGTATTGGATCCTCAATTTCATCCACCCAAGGCTGAGAGCAACAAAATCGTTCGACTCCAAGTGACGACTCACTCTAATAGGTGAAAGTCTAGACGAGGAAAAAAAGCAAACTTATCGACAACGCCTTTTTTAAGTGTCTCCATCTTTTTGCGTCTGACAGACCCTGGCTTTCAGGAACCCGGTGTCCCCCCTCCATGACTACAGACCCGCTTGAGGCGTGGGGATGGAGAAAGAGATAGCTTTAACGGGTGAAGAGGGTGAGCTTGGAGACCGAGTCTGGGAATGTCGCGGGTTGTTTGTTATACCCTTGTCCTTGGACTGGACGACTCGCCGACGCTTAGATTGGATAGCTAGAGCAAACATTAAGTAACTGAGAAGGGTCAACAAGAGAAGGGAGATTTGATGCTCGCTTCTGTGAGACCGTTATAAGTCGATCATGAGGCGTTCATGAGTTATTGGTTAGTACCATAGCGTGAGTTTACCAAGTATAACTCTTGTGATGTCAGAAAGGGTAACTCTGTCATGGACTATGCTTGGAGAATTACTTCCCATCTCACGAGTTTGCCTCCATGTGTCAACCAGGGCTTAGACATTACAAGGTTTACTTTATGATGGGTCATCCACCTCAATCTACCGTAGGGTTAAATAAGGCAGATCTACTCATCACTACGCTGACAGTCGGGATGAGACGATGGCTTAGATGCTCGGACAATCAGTCGAGGAGACATTGTTGGTTGACGCTTATTCATAGGATACTAAGAAGAACTTCCATACACATGGCTATGTCGTCTGGAGAGGCAATTTCTTTTTCCCTTCGGGTGTTTCCTCGTCCGCGTCTCCTCTTATTCCACCAGGCCATGTGCGGAGAGAACTAGACTCGCCGTTGTCGAGAAGAAACACCCGAAGAGAACCGGAGTTAAACCTCATCTTGCCAAGTAAAGTCCTACAAACCCAACAGTAAAGACAAGCGAGAGTAGATTCCGGGTCTCATCGGGAGGCTCCGCAAGTACAGACGAAAAGACTCCGGGTGGGTCTCATCTCAACATCTAAGCTTAAACTATGAGGTTGTTGTAAGTCGGCGGGATAACATCTTAGCTGATAAATCTTTGTAATTACTTGATGGAAATAACTCTTGTTTCTCGCCGGATTTTATCAGATCATGGACAAGTTTTCGGGTCAAGTGCGCAGATTAGAGATGACGAGTTTGCTAGCTTGTGTTGTGTGGACCGTTGGTGTTGGTGTTGTTTTGTTTGCTTTTTCCTCATGATGAGAATTTTCTTCACCTATGGAGTAGAAACATCCCTGTCTTGCTTCTGGAGCATTGACACGCTCGATTTGAATGGCTCTTGGTACATATGCACATGGAAAAGCCCTATGGTGACAAATGATTACTATGTTGTCTCTCAACATGCCGCGCCTTATGTAGGTCTCAAGTGGTTGAAGATGTCTTTTTGCCGGATCAGTTTTACCTCAATGGAATCGGCACTAGGAATGAGGAAGTCTTACCTTTATCTCTTGAACGGTCTAGAAATACTTTATTATAATAAATAATTTTAAAGGCTGGCGTCTTCAATGGCCAAGATGGTGAATTCATGTTACTCAACTACATCTTGCGCGGATCCGACCGAATAGTTGTCTCTCATCTCAAAAGCCAGTCAAGTCAAGAAGCGGATACTAAATTTATAGATCGGAGGTGACATAGTTCTCCGTTGGAAATCAGGCCATCTGAGGATGTGGTAGTTAAAAAAGCAAATACGCCTATTAACCAGGCCAGGACCTCGGCTACGTATTGCGCGCCTCCGTGGTTGTAATGCAGGTACCATATTTAAACCGTCTAATTCGGATGCAAGACGGTTTTTTCTTCTTGCTGCATTGCATGGCATATACGAATATGTCAGTGCCCTTCTCGAATGTTATCTGCATTCGCTCATCCACTTGACAAAGAGGGAAACAAAGACAAATGCTTACAAGATATATCCTTGAACAAGAGCGGTACGAGCGCTGATCAAACAACGGCCCGCAGATGCTTGTCTTTTTTTACAGTAGATAACTTGCATGACGCTTAGAAGCCTCTGGAATAACAATATCTTTCTTGGTCGAGGTTCATGTGGACAAGGACGAGTTCTACTCAACGGCCATCAATGCAAAACAATGATCAATCTGCACAACTAACAAGCCCTAGTTATTCTCCAAGGGTTATTAATATGTCCAGTCATATAGTTCCTTTGTCTTCGATATCCACTCTTACGTAGAATGCCTTGAACAAGGCACCCTTGCTCTCAAGGCCGCGCAAGCCATTCAGTTCCAGCATAAACTTTGCCTCGTCATATATCTATTTCACGCTAGGAATCCACCACGTCGCACCTTGATATTTCCATGTATGTGATCTGTATTTTTACATCGAGGCCCAATCGCGCGGATAGCTTTAAGCGATGGACGAGGTGTGATTCCGGTCCGGTGAGTCGGTAAGACTCTTATTCCTTCTTGGACACGAGCATGCGATGAGTTACATGGCCATAAAATAGCTGTAGTTATCAAGATTGAATCTTGTGTTCGATATCACTGTTGAATATGTGATCCAAAATTACGATTCAATTAACAGCTCGGCCACGATATCTGGTGGGCAAGATCAAGATACCTACAATTTACTTATCCCACAGATAAGATGAAGGCACTACAAGGTCCTCTCCATCCAAAACACGACTCCCCCAATTTAACTGACATATCACAAGACACACGTAGTGTCCGACGGTGTTACCCAGGGTAGCTGGCCAGCATCTTGAGTTTCAGTTGTTGTCTCGTTAGGAGGATCAAGTTTCTGAAATCCAATTTCTTGATCTAAACGCCCTTGCCCCCGGTATTAATATTACATCCACTAATGTACAGCCCTCATCATATATCCCATTCTCTTGGTCTACCTTAACCAGACGCTCGCTTTCGCAGTGTACCCGCAGGCATGTATAGTCGTGATCCATCATTCCCCCCATTATTTACCACTCGTCTTTGGTCGGTGCCGGCCGTCTCGTTGATCGCATGTCGCATTGGTACCCATTCAACTACTCCTCATGTCCCAAAAGCAAACACCATTCTCTAGCTCAGACATCCTCAGTGCCGACTGCTTCGTAACCTCCACGTTCTCTACGGCCCGTCAACTGCATCAGAGTAGGACTCTCATACATGGCGGTATAATCAACCCTCTCACCTCCGAGCACAGCAGACCCATTCTCCCTCTGTCCAAAAATTGGCGCAGGATCACACCAAAAGTCCTTACAGTTGGCGATGCAGCCTCTGCTGTAAGGGTTCTTCTTCTTGCGCTTATTCTTAGTAGACACGGCTCCTCGGCCAGTGATGGTCTCGATGAAAGGATCGACGCCAAGAATACGGCTCCATTGCTTGAGCATGCCGCCCTTGTGCTTGTGAGAATGAGCAGCAGGGGGTGGCGTTGCGGACAAAGACGGATGGTTGGGGTCAAGAGGCGCGCCAGTTGATGTGAGAGCAGTAATAGCACTGCCATCCCGGACACCGAACATGTTCTCATAAGTGGTCATAGCCCGAGCGACCTGGATGAACTGGGTAAACAAAAGCATGGTAACCCAGAGCAGTTGAAGTGAGATCCAAACGGCCAAAAGCGCAGTGTATGGATCGGCATTGATGAACTTGCAGAGGCCGGGACTGAGGACATTGCAGGTTTCTGAAGCATTCGCGCTGATTGTTTCGAAATCTAGATAGGTGAGCTGGTGTGGCACTAAATATAGGCAAGAGACTTACAGTAATATAACAACCAATCGTACGAGAGAATACCCAAGGTAAGTGCAATAAGGTAAAAGAAGAAGTGTCTATGGTTGTTGATTCCGACACAGTTGTAGACCCAAGGGCAATGACTGGAGCAGGTTAGCTTTTCACATCGCTTTAGCTTAGGCACGGCTACTTACTGATCATGCTTCGCAACACATCGCTGGCAGCGACGACAGTGCTTGCTTCGTAGGGGTGTCTGAATCATGCACGTAACACAAAAGTTGGTCTCGTCGTACTTCCACTGAGCAAGCAGCTCGTCAATAACAGCCTTTTGCTCGGCAATGCCATTCATCTTGGGAACAAAGCCGGGATCGTATCTCATGCTGGCGACATAGAAATACCCGGTGAAGCCGTAAAAGATGGCAAAGAATAGGTTAAGAAAGGTGTGACCATGGCCTTCGCTCGCGCCAAGTGTTGTCGCAAAGAGAATTGTAGTCAACCAGTTGACTCCCGTCAAGAAAAGAGTAGCCGCAAAGATGCCAGTAAGCCAGGGCTGGTAACAATTAGCAGGCGCCAACAACAAAAAGAGTCAAAACCACATACCGTCTTGTGGAAGTGTCGCATGTCAGAAGGCGCATATTCCAACACCTGCTGAGCAACCCACTGAATACCATAGACAACAGCCAGCCCAAGAGGCACACCAATGTACACAGGCGCACTCGACATTGTGACAAGCATTGCCCACACCAAAACAAAGGGCCAGATGAACAAAAACCTATTGACAAAAGTCCTCTTATCCTTCAAGAAGTAACTCGCGCCAGGCCATGGAGGCACGGCGGGATGGCCGTCTTCGCCGAATCCACATTCCCGAAGGGCTCTGTGCCAGGCAACTTCCGTGTTAAGCTCGTTGGCCGTCACAGCAGGAGTCTTACCAGTCTGTGTCTTTGCAAATCGATCGGCGCCATACTCAATAAGTTTAAGGATACATCCTGGACTTCCCTTAACCAGCGCCCAGTGTAGCGCGGTGAAGCCTTGCTCATCGGTCGCATGGACGCTTGCGCCCCAACGGAGGAAGACGTCGACACATTGAGGGAAGCCCTTGTATGCAGACCACATGAGCGCCGTGTGTCCGTAGGTGTCGAGAACATCTACTGGAATGCCTTGGTGGAGGAGGAGGACGATGAGGAGAACGTTGCCGTTGAAAGTCGAGATGTGGAGGGTGTTGTAACCCTGAGCGTCGGTGATGAGAGGGTCGGCGCCGTGCTGAAGGAGGAGATTGACAGTATAGTAGTGACATCGCTGAGCGGCCCATTGAAGAGGTGTTGCGACCGACTCGCCGCCCTTTCTGTTGATCTCGGCGCCGTGTTCGATCAGGAATTTGCACATCGCATACTGATTGTTAATAGCAGCCCACTAGACGAAGGATATGTCAGCTCTGGTCCTCCTTACAACTCAACTCGTCATCGCATCGCTAAACTCACATGTAAGGGCGTAATGCCCTCGTCGTCATGGTAAGTCGCATCATATTCGCCCGACTCAAACAGCTTCTCCATGGCCGGTACGTCTCCTATCCTGGCCACCTGCATAATATCATCCTCCTGGTTCTGGCCATCTCCAGGTAGACTACCCATCTCCACTTCACTATTCAACTTGGGTGTCGCGGCATTGGACTTGCCCGACAACTGAATGGGCGCGGCTGGGACACCTGACGTGGTGCTGCTGGTGTTGATACTGCCCATGGCGAATATGCCAGGGATCGTGAAACGAATCGAAAGCGGATTTCTTAGCGCAACGGTTGAAAAGAGGTATTCGCGACAGGGAATAAGTGAAAGATCGATTCGATTATTCGTACAACATAAACATTATCAGTCGGAGTCTCGCGCGTAAAGAGTGCTGAAGGAGAAGAGAGAAGTAAAAAAGAAAAAAACCAATGCTTGGACTTGGCTGAACTTTGGAGGAGCATGGAGCGCGTGGAGAAGGCCTACGTATTACTCGAAGCCGTGATGCCGAGCGCGGCTGAGCTCAGACCCCCAGTTTCCCCCTATGGGGAAAGCCGTGCGCCTCAAACTTTCCGTACTGCCATTTAAATTGCCCAGGGTCCTTTGTGGCTGATTACTCCCATTTCCCCCTTATCCCTTTTTGGTTCGGTGGCTGAGGCTGAGTTGACGTACGGGTCTACCGTGTAACGTTAGGTAGGAGCTCTCCGGTGGGGTGGCCAGATGTCGTCTCGTTTCGTCTCGTTTCGCACAGCTTCATCATTAATGATTTGTTCGGTAGTCGATAACCCTACTCACGCAATCGCATGACGAATAGCCTGTAGAGAGCTCACGAAGGAGATCTGCAATCTCTTCCTTCTCTGCTAGAGCACCAACTACCTCGTCGCGACAACTCCTGGCGCCTTTGGTGCCGCACCTCTCCCACCATGGCCAACTTTATCGAAACATTCGAGGCCATCATGACGCCCTCAATGACCACAATCATCATTGGCGCACTCATCATCCTCGGCGCTCCCATCCTTCTTCATATTATTCTCTCCTCATCGAAGACGTATACCGTGCCACCTACCGTCCTCCTCATCGGCCCTGCCAACGCTGGCAAAACGTCCCTCCTAACGCTTTTTGAACGCGGCGCCTCTGGTACCGAGACGCACACCTCCCAAGTTCCCCAGTCCGTCGAGCTCAACGCATCAACCGATTCGGAGACCAAGCACTCGTTCCGCAACCACGATGCCACCGACGGCACCTATACCAAGTTCCTGCTTGTCGATACTCCCGGCCATGGCAAGCTGCGAAACGTGGCAGTAGGCAAGCTGACCCGCACCGAGAAGCTCAAGGCTGTCGTCTTCGTTGTTGATGCTGCGGCTATTGGCGAACCTGAAATCCTGGCACCTACTGCGGCATACCTCTACGATGTGCTGCTGTATCTGCAGAAGCGCGCGACCGTCAGCACAAAGTCCAAGTCAGCTATCCCGATTCTCATCGCCGCCAACAAGATGGACCTCTTTACTGCGCTGCCATCGACACTTGTCAAGACCAACCTGGAGGCTGAGCTCACAAGGATCCGTGCCTCGCGAAGCAAGGGACTGCTAGACTCAGGCGTTGGATCTGATGACATTGGCTCAGAGGATCAGGACTCTTGGCTGGGCGAGTACGGTTCTTCCAAGTTTACCTTTAGCCAGCTCCAGGAGTTTGACATTGACGTCGATGTCCTTCCCGGAAACGTCACCGGCGATGGCCCTGGTGCGGAAAAGTGGTGGTGGTGGATTGCTCAGCGGATATAAACTACTTGGGACAATACAGAAAAGGGGGCCACGATTGGGATGAAACAATTATATTAATGATATTGTTTAATTGATGCAGCTGATTTCATCGCAAATACCATGTAGATGTTGAGTCTACCGCCCAAATCCATTCTATCAAAACCGACCCACCAAAAATCTTACGTTTTTTCTAAGGTATCCTGGAACGCCAGACGTGAATGTCGTTGAAAACATGAGTACTCGTTCCCGCCTCTTGCGAGGTTTCCTTTCTACAGCTTCTTGTTGATCATCCATGTGAGAAGATCCACCTTTGTGACCACAGCAATGGGTTTGGAGAGGGACTTGGAATCATCAGTCTTCTCGGTGACCACGGCGGCGCTGTTCCACTCGAAGAACTTGCTGAGAGTGCTGAGAGGTGTGTCTTTGGTGATTTCGACAAATTGCCTACGCTTGCTGGGCTTGGTGGGAGAGGCGACTTCGCGAGGATCGGTGACGATCTCGTCGAGACGGGCGAAATCGAACATGACGTCTGAGACGGGGCTCTGAGCCGTGGCGCGTCCGCGAGAGATGTAGCTCAGGAGATTGCCCAGTGTAACGAGACCGACGAGCTTGTGCCCAGTGGCGGAAAGGACGGGAAGCTGGTCGAAACCCTTGTCGCGCATGGTCTCAATAGCCTCAGAGCATGTCGAAGTAGCACCAACCGATGTGACGGGCTTGAGTCGCAGAGCGGCGATCGTGGCACCCTCGTAAGGGTCAGAAGTCTTCTTCTCGCCGTTGCCGTTAACTGTGGACTCAACTCCGTTGACAGGGAGAAGGTCGTTGGCTGCGAGCCAATCATCGTCGGCAAACTTGGAGAGGTAGCTTCGAATGCTGTCGGGCAGAACTACCACGACGACATCTCCCTTCTTGAAACCGTACTCCTTGACGGCGAGGAGCATGGCGGCCATGGCAGAGCCGGAGCTGCCACCTACAAGAAGGCCCTCCTCGCAGATAAGTCGGCGGGCGAGGTAGAAGGACTGTCGGTCGTCGGTCTTGTACCATTTGTCTACTGACTGCTGATCGAGCACATCGGGGATGAAGTCGTATCCAATACCCTCTACCTTGTAGGATTCGTTGATATGCTCATCGTTCAAGGTCTCGGGCAGAGCGAGGATACTGCCATGAGGATCGGCTGCAATGACCTTGATGTCCTGGTTGTGTTTCTTGAGGCCGCGAGCCAGACCAGTGATAGTACCTCCAGTACCAGCGCCAGCAACAATGGCGTTGATCTTGCCGCCGGTCTGTTCCCAGATCTCCTCAGCGGTGCCGAACTCGTGGGCGAGCGGGTTGTTCTCGTTGCTGTACTGGTCGAGAATATGGGCGTTGGGGATCTCCTTCTCGAGGCGTCGGGCAACGCCGATGTGCGACTCGGGACTGTCCCAGGCGGCCTGTGTAGGCGTGCGAATGATTGTAGCGCCAAGGGCACGGAGAACCGAGACCTTTTCGGCCGACATCTTTTCGGGGAGGGTGATGATTGTTTTGTAGCCCTTGATAGCGCCAACGAGGGCAAGACCGATACCACTGTTCCGCAATGTCAGTAAATCCACCCCGTGCAGTTCCAGGTGTCGTAGTCTTACGTATTTCCACTGGTAGGCTCGATCAGAGTGTCACCAGGCTTAATTCTGCCGCTCTTCTCAGCCTCCTCGATCATTCGCAGGGCAATTCTGTCCTTGACGCTACCACCAGCGCTGAACAGCTCAGGCTTGACGTAGACATCGCACTCGATACCCAGAGACTGGGGGATCTTGTTGAGCCGGACAAGAGGAGTGTTTCCAATGAGCTCCGTCGCGGAGTGGACGGTAGCAGCGCGAGGAGCGACGTGGGGGACTTGGGACGCCATCTTTCATAAGTGTAATCAAGCCAGCGAGATTTTAGCTTGTATAAAAAAGAAGAGGAGGAGAGAAGTAGAAGAGGTTCTCATACGAGACGACAAGCACGCCACGGCGGAGCCGGGTCTACTCTACTGCACCACGAGACATTGCTGTAAGTACGGTAGTGGCGGGGCGGCGTTAAACAAACTTTGCCCCGCCAATGCCGAGATTATCCTCTGTAAACCGTTCTAGAAGACGGGCTAGAAGGTTAAATTGGGTAGGCGGTGAATGGCCTGTCAGATCACCTGCTGATCTAAGAAGTCGTTGCGCTACCGAGTAGTTTTACTATTTCAGCATCATGTGCTATTATTTTTAAGTATGAGATTAACAGTGAAAGGTCAAGAGAATATAAGTAAACGTTACTTCTATCGTACTAGGTATGGTTTCTTCCAGTAAATTACTGTAATCCAGGCCCGTACACTTGTGAAAAATCTGATTATCCTCACTATTTCGTCCCTCACTCGGCGTTACCTAGCTTGCTATTAGGTCATGAGTTGCTATATTTAGCTACTCTTCAGAAATAAGATAAACCAGGAATTATCAAACAGTAAACTTTAGGCTCTAATCTAACGGATTAGTTAATGTCTTGTCCATTTTATAATACTTTACCTTTACACTAGGAGAGATATCTATAAGCTATTCATTCAGTAATTTTCATGACCCTGGCCTGTAAATCAAATGATGGGACCAATCGCTTTCTCAATTGATAAGATACCACCATTTTCGGATATGTGCCCCGGCCCGCTTTCATCTTCAATTAGATCCTCCTGCCTTCTCAGTTTAGCTCCCCTCAGAAATAATCCATCCCATTATCCTTGGCCATCAAAAGTCCTCGACAGTCTTACAATAGTTCCTCTCGCCACCGTCTTTGTCATCTACAAAAGAACCTATCATCATCACCCTTGACCTTGTCTCCCCCGCGTGCTCATGCTATATGCAGGACGAATCGTCTCTTTTCCTCGTAGATCTTATCGCTGTTTCTATTCCGTAAATGGTGATTATCGTTGCGCCATGACATGGGTCAAGGCCGCCAGCCAATGCCAAGATACCTGAATGTTGCGACCTGCCATTTTCGCTCTGTGTACCGATAGGACGGACAGATCGTTTTGGGTAAGGGAAGGTCGTTTAAACAAAAGTTGCATCATGTTTATCATGCTGTGTATCTGCATGCGCGTGCGGGCAGCCGTCAAAAGTGCTATAAAATGGACGTCTTGTCGCGTTGCCTGAATTGTCCTAGGTTGCAGTGGCATTGTCAGCCTGCTACTTGTTCATCAACATCATGAAGTTGTTAAGCAGCCTGCTCTACGGAGCTCTCCTCTTCTCCGAGGTGTTGGCCGTCAAGAAGCTGACTCCCAGTCAAGTCGAAGGCGATATCAAGAAGTCCAAGTATGTAAACAAAACCACTCTATTTTCAAAGCACATCTAACAACCACAGACTCCAGAAAACCCTCAAAGACTTGGATGCCATTGGCAAAAAGCACGGTGGTAACCGAGCCTTTGGTCTTCCTGGCTACAAAGCATCCCTCGATTACATCTACAACCAGCTCCAGAACAAGTATGGAAAGTATCTCGATACTTATATCCAGCCCTTCAACCATACTTTTGAACAGACAAGGGATATCTGGGTGCGAGGTCCCGACGGCGAGGACGTCTATGTAATCACTCTGATCTACAATGCGGCCACGCCTACCCCCGACGGTGTCACTGCGCCCCTTGTTCTCGTCCCGATCGATGATGAACGCGGATCTGGATGCTTTGAGGACCAGTGGGAGCGTGTTGATGCCAAGGACAAGCTCGCCCTTGTTAAGCGTGGCACATGCGCTATCTCTGACAAGCTCAAGCTCGCAAAGAAAGCCGGCGCTCGTGGTGTTATCCTCGTTAATCAGACTCCCGGCAAAGATATCAGCAGCGCTACACTCGGTGCTGAGAATCTTGAGTCCATTGCCCCTGTGGGCGTAATCCCCCTCGAGGTTGGCACGGCCTGGCGGGAGCGCATTGAGGGTGGCGAGGAGCTTGAGGTCACCCTGCTGGTAGACTCAATCAATGAGATCCGACAGACGTGGAACATCATCTCGGAGACTAAGCAGGGTGACCCCGACAATGTTGTTTTCCTCGGTGCCCATCTTGACAGCGTTCAGGCTGGTCCAGGCATTAACGACGACGGCAGCGGTTCCGCTGCCATTCTGGAGATCATCAAGTCCTTCACCAAGTATTCGGGCTACAAGAACAAGGTTCGCTTCGCTTGGTGGGGTGCTGAAGAGTGAGTTCGCAATTGTCTCTGATCATGTCTTGTGACTGACACAACACAGGAGCGGTCTCGTTGGCTCGTACTACTACGCCGAGCAGCTGAGTGAGGAAGAAGCTGACAAGATTCGATTCTACTTCAACTACGACATGATCGGTTCGCCTAACCCGAAATACTGGGTGCAGGCAAGCAAAGACGCCGATAGAGTTGGCGGAGACGTTCTGGCCGCCTGGCTACGCAAGAAGGGAAAGATTGTCGAGTGGGAGTAAGTAACCGTCCATCTCCAACAGTGAGAAAGAGACTTACACAGATGAAAGGGAGTTCGGTAGCTCCTCCGACTATGCTGCCTTTATCGAGCTCGGCATTCCCTCGTCAGGTATCTTCACTGGCGCCGACAAAGAAACCGATCCTTGCTACCATCTTGCGTGCGACACCATCGACAACATCCACTGGGGTGCTCTGACGCTCAACGCCAAGACTGCTGGTCGTGCTGCTGCTCAGTTTGCTCTCAGCCTTGAGGGCGTGCCCAAGCGGGACAAGACTAGTCCTAACCCTACCAGCAAGAGAGCTGTTGCAGCACGCTTTGAGAAATGGGAGGAGAAGAAGCAGCTCGCTAGAAGCTCGCACAACTGTGCGCACAAGTCAAAGATTGTTGTCTAGAGTGACACAAGACATGACTTGAAGTTGTGGTGAGTGTGACGTTATGAGTGGATGAGATGATGAATTGAGATAGTGTATATAGTATGTACATGAATGAGTATTAATGTTTCGTGTGGCTTATGAGTGTTGTTTCATTAATGGTCATGAATCGTAAAAGAAATCGCTCGCTCGCTGATGCCATCGCTACCTACCAGCCAAATCCCAACATCGAGAAAAGTTGTAAAGTCAGCCAAGAGCTGGTCCATCCCGAATGCTCACCCCGACCCAGAAATATCTTATAGCTCATGAGATGTAATGTTCGTAACCAGAAAAGGGAAGCACCTTTCCAACCTCTGAGAACTAGACAGATTGCTGACCACAGCATGATCCCCCTATTGCCAATACGTCCGAGGAGGATTCTCTGGACGTCTGGGATTCGGAATAGGGATCGCCCTATACGTCGGAAACTTTGGTCCTCCGGGGATCTGCTCCCTTTGAACGACAGGCCGTGGGTATTGGACTGGTGTAGGTCGAGATACAGGGACGGGAACAGGCCTCGTCCAGTTCTCGTTTGACCAAGCTTCAGACCATCCGTCTGAGCCATCGCTCCCGTAGCTGCTTCGATAACTCCGTCTTTTCTTTGCCGGTCGTCGTGGACGACAGCAACAGCACACCACGATAAAGGCGAGAATGAATGCCCCGACCACAGCACCGACGATGGCTCCGATCTGGGCACTGCTGAGGCCATCGCCACTGTGCTGCGACGTAACTACGGGACGGTCCGTAGCCGTGGCAGACGGCACACCTAGCGTGATATGCGTGGTGTAAGTGGTTGATGGAAGAGCGACAGTCTGAGTGACGACCTGCGCCTCTTGACGAATAGCCTTTATGCGGGGAACTGACATTTTGAAACGGCGACGATCAAGCGAAGTTATTCGCAAACACGACAAAAGTGCAAGAAAAGAAAACGCCTCTTCTTCTGGGGGCCATGACGCCTTTTGAGAAACGCCTCGTGCCGTCCCGTTCTACAAAGAGGCAACCATCTCGCAACAAGACCATGTCTGTTTGGTCCCACGGCCGTCTTTGTCTGTTGGTAGCTACAGAAATCATAAAATGCCCCCAAACTTGATGCACCAGAACTGGAAATTCCAAGGATGACTGGTTGACCGAGGGTGTTCGAATGTAACTGTATCTGGAAATAAGAGGTCAGTTGGTCCGTCGTGGGCCAATGGCGAGAGGTTGTGTTGGGTGAGGGGGTGTGGTGATGCAGGTTGAACTAGGCTGCCAAAGCAGATAAAGATGACTGCATTTTCCCTCTGCCTCTTTGCGTTGTTTTCTTGGTCTTGAAGAGGTTTTGCGTGGTTCGCAATTATTCTGGGCTGATAAGTTATGGACTTGGTGCTTGTAGTTGTTGGTGGAAACGTGAGAGAAATCCGGACTCTGTATATAACCTGTAAATTAGATGCAGAGCCACCATACTTTTACAAATGAGGCGAGTTCTGAAGGGCAGGATTACTCTCACTGTCCCGTGTGCCTCTTACCTCGCCAGTATGTAAAGCAGGGCAACTTGTTGTATGATTAACTCGAAGTACTGTGTATATCTTCGCCTATCAAGGCGTGAGATAGTTTTATCACCAATATAGACAAACGATGGCATCCTGAATAGGTCTCAGCGCACTGTTACTCACTGATAGCGATACTAGGGTGCTTGTAACTTCTTAGGGTTGTATAACGAAGTTATAATGCGTAAGAATCGAGATTAGCGAGGTAGACTGTGACTTGTATTTTATGATATACCGAAAACGACAGAAACTGAGCCGCACGTCGTATTTGTAAACTGAAATTATGGAAAAATCCTCTGCTATGTCTGTGTGCGTAATAAGCTCAGCTAAATCATATGAGCAAACGGTACTCATTGGTATAGCCACCTGGCTACTCACTGTCCTTATCTCAAGACTTTGTATTGCCAAAAACACTCAGTGACCTTTCTTCAAGATGACAAACGTACGCGTATCTCCGCACTGCTCATACTCTTCACGAATCACCTCATCGATAACATCTACCTCCCAGCCCTCCACATTCAACTCGACAGGCCACTCCTTTTGTTTTTTATTCTGATTAAGACGTCGCTCGACCCTTATCTCGCGGAGATTAGGATGTTTGTTCTCAAGGATTAGGCCTTGTAGTTCCTCATTCACCCTTGCACGTTTGCGTTCGTACCATTTTAGGTCAAAATAGTGGCCGTCCCAGTGCAGGTAGAGCGTCTTGAGCGACGGCGGCAATGCTTCGCTAAACCGCAAAGCTCGATAATCACCGATATCTCCGTAGAGGTCTTCGACTTGGGGGCCAAGAAGCTCTTTATTGTTGGTCTTTAAATGTCGCAATGAGCTGAGTTCTTGGAGTGATCCGAGTCTGCCGTCAGTACTGTGTGCTCTGTTATACTGAGGAGTGTAGAGATCGAATTCCTCAAGTCCTTTCCCATACTTTCGCAGAATATCTCCAATATCTTCTAGATCAACATCCCAGCTGTCATAGTCACCAAAAGTCTCCCTACGACAGCTAGCCAGTTCCATAGACAAGCCTTTGAGGTTCGGACAACGGATGAGGATGTGTTTCAGACCCTCAGCATCGATGATGGACTCTGTGAGGTCAAGGTACTCAATATTGGAGTGTCTGGTAGGCCACTTAAGGTTCTCGAGTTCCTCGCCAAACCAGTCGATACCAAGAGTACGTAATGTCTTGAGAGTTGGATGAAGGAGAACAGGTTCAATAACCCAGGCAGGCGTGATGCCTTCTGGACCGCCCACAGTCCTGATTCGCACCTCTGTCAGGTTTGGAAATCCATAGTTTGCATAGGAACTTTTTGGGATATGCTGTAGTTTCACTTCGTTCGCATCGTCTTCATCCGCATAATATTCCTCCTCCTCCTCCTCCT
>JAATHB010000816.1:0-13566 GCA_014822075.1 Fusarium buharicum
CTCCCGCCGTACCCCCTTTACAGCGTCTTCTTATCGCGCCTCCCGCGCTCCCCTGGGCAGCGCTTCCAAACGACCCGCCGTCCGTCCCTCCCAAGCAACCACCGTCTCCCAATCTTCCACTCCCGAGAAGCACCACTCGTCCTCGTCCATCCGCCGCCCGCCGCTGCACTCATCTAGCAGTATCGGGTTTCCCGAGGGTCTGCTAGACGATGAAGATGACCAAGATGATGCGCTGCGTTTGCAGTCGGGATACGCTCCGGGCTCGTCCCAGCTGCTGACAAAGAGCCAAATGCTGCCAGACAGCCTGGTGCGTGATGATGCGAGGGTCCCGCCTGAGATTTGGGACTCGGATGATGATGATGATGATGATGAACGACTGTAGAATGTTGGCGTACCTGGAATTTTCTTCTTCTTTACTGGCTGCATTATTGTCCTTCGAACATGTGCGGGTTAGGTCTTATGAAAAGACGATGGGTTCTTCACTCTTTGGACATGTACGCATGAACTGCAAGCTTTGGCGTTGGGAGTATCAACCCAGTAAAGTTGATCATGGATAAATACAATGGAAACCTGATGTTTAATCACTTTCAATCATATGAATAGGTCCAAACACACTCAATTTCATCTCTATAACTACTTTGCCTGAAGGCGGTATCTTATTCATAGCCTCTTCTTTCTTCCCTCCTTTGGTCCTTGAAGAAAGAAGACCTCAAAATCTGCCATGCCGTTCCTGCAATTCTCATCAAAAATAAAATCCTGCGCCAGAATACCCCCCTAAGCCATGCAATACTGTGTTTCTGTGAGCGCAAGATATACACGCCCTGTCTATTTCCTTCGTTTCAGTCCATCGTGGGGGTAGAGTATCGTTTCGTCAAGGGCATTAAGTGAATATGAAAACTTTTCCTGCTAAGCCCTTCAAGAAAAGTACCGTTATCGTTTGCTCTGATGCCGAGGTGTCTTCGGTGCCCCTCAGCATTGTCTCGTGTAGCATTTCAATAGTGTAGAACAATCTACGACAGATGGAATGCTCCTTGGCCTTCCTTGACTGCTGTGAATAGCTGCTTCTTCATGATTTCAACGGTAGAATAGTCCGGTAGCTTCAGGTAGTTGACACACGTCATGACGCTAGGGAGATAGTCATCAGACGTGTAGGGGTGCTCACTCGGTTTACAAACCACAGTGAACATTGGCGTCAAAGACTTGAATCCTGGGGAAAAGGTTAGATATATCCAACAAAGATCAAACAAAATAAACTCACCTCCAATAGGAAGCTTGGGGCTTCCAGTTGTGAACTGCAAGAAGTCTCGGCGTTCTGCAGCAGTAAACTCGCTCATGGTGTGAAGCAGGTTCTTGACGGTCTTGCTATCCATATTATAGCCATGGTCTGCCTTGATAGAATCAAGGAGAGCTGAAAACATGTTAGCAAACATCCTACGTAAGGTTTGAGGAAATATACATACTCTCAAGAGACCAATCCTCATCAACACGGCCGAATAGAGTGACAAGCTCATCTGGTGTGAAAGCGCTGAGCGCCGAGTAGGGGAACACCTGCGAGAATCCGGCACGGAACGCATCGACTTGTCGTCGAACCCCAGATCCAAGGGTCATATCAACGACCTTCTCCAGATACGAGTCTACATTGTCGATGGTAACTCGTTTCTGAGAGCCATTGTCCTCCAGATCAATGTTTGCATAACCGGGCAAGGTAAAATCGAGGCACAGGTCCTCAATTTTAACACCATCAATGGCAATGTTCTCCGTGTCTGCAACCTTTTGTGCTGGGGTACGAGAAGGGTCTTCGTCAATCTCCTTTTTGACCAGAGCGAACTGCTTGATAGTTTTCAGTGACCTGGCCAGTCCAGGATCAACAATTTTGACAGCTCCCAAAGATGGCTTGACTCCAGACGAGATGGCATCTCCAATCCGGAAGAAGATTGGATTGAAGTGGAGGTCGATTATTCGAGAGTCGATCATGGATCGCGCAACAAACTTTCCAAGCATCTTGAAAAGGTGCAAGATACGCTCTCCGTTGGGTGTTCCGGCTTCCTCGTCACTCTGAGGTCGAGGGAAGAGCCCACTGGCCCCCGAAACAAACTCATCAGAGCCATTCGAATCTACCTCGCGCCACAACTTGAGTTTCTTCTTCGAAAACTCTTTCGAAACAGTCGAGTAGAATTCAAGGGTAGGGCCAAGACCAGTGCCTACTTCCTCGAAATACTCAACTTCCAAAATGCTCTGGGAGGCTCCATAGAGCTCCATAACCTTCAAGGCCGATTCTAGGATCTTTTGACGAGAAATCCTGACCTTTTGTCGCTGAAGCCGGCCGAGGAATGGTCGTTCGTTATTTCGATCCCTTCGACTATCCTCCCCTGACTGAGTATTCTGCCACCTGGCCATCGATCGAGCATATCCGAAAGATGTAGACTGGAGGAAGAGATGTCGAGTTTCGAATGGGAAAAGGAAAGGGTAGAGACGAGCTAGGTCTTCCGCCCAGCTAGGTAGACAATTACTAGCAACGATCAGGGGCTCCTCCAGCTGGCGGTTCAACTTAGCGGTGAGTTTCGTGTTGACAAATTGTGAGAGGGGCTCAACGTTGATGCCAATGATGCTGTTCTTCTTCTCAACCAATACATCCTCAATGTTCGAGTTGAGGTCATGTAGGATGTTAAGCAGTCGCAAAATGGATGATGTCGTTGGGTGTTTCGCCAGCGATGCTGGAATACCATGCTCATCTTCATTGTCAACATCATTGTTGGAAGCGAACGAAAGAGTTTCTGCAGGAGGTGGCCCAGGAACACGCTTGAACTTGATGGGGTGCACCGTCGACCAGATACTCCTGCTGAGGTGTTCATCAGAGTTGGACGCCGAAGTATGCACTGCGCGGTAGATTGTAGTTTCGTTGGGAATCAATTTGCCATCAAGACTGAATTCGATGTGCCAGTCCTGAGGTACGGCCTGAAGAGCAGAGGCGTATGACATTGGTCTCGACGAAGCTGCCGGAGTAGGTGTGCCATGCCCCCCGGCCGAAGGTCCTCCCGCACGACTGGGTGCGCCAGACCCGGTTGGTGTCGCAATTCTTGTACCATCCTCCTTGCGTGCCGTAACGTGTCCGCCTGTAGCAACCTCCATATTGACGGCAGAGGTGTCATCGGGGGTCGACTCTTCCTCCATATCTTCCTCAAGCTCGCCAACAATGGCATCTAGTGCACTGCTTTCTCCAGCATCCTCGTCATCGTCGGTCAGCTGCTTCTCGTCGGCACATTCCAGTGTGTCCTGCATCTCATCTTCGTCCGCTGGCGGAGGCCGAGGAGGCGGGGGTGAGTTCGCGGTGCCATGTCGTCGTGCAGAACGTCGAAGAACGCCTTTGTCTCGAGATGGCCCACCAGATTGATCCGGAGTAGCAGGAGCAGCCTGCGACTTCGATTTACGTAGAGCTCTGGAGCCAGACGGCATTGGAGCAGCAGGAGGTGGAGGTACCGGAGGACCACCAGAGAATGGGCTTGTTCGCTCAGCAGCAGCAAGACGGGCTGCTGCTGCACTGCTAAGGGGAAGGCCTGCGCTACTGGCCATCGCAGCAAGTGCTCGAGCGACTCCGTCCCGACGGGCAGAACCACGAGGACGCTCCGTGATACTAATGCGGGGTCGCAGATAGTCGTCCAGGGATTTGAAGGTCGCGATTGCATGGATCGATACCATGATATTACGATATGGTCGAGGAATGTCTGATTCATCGTCGGCCACAAGGCGGAGTCGGATTTGTTTTCCAAGCATGGAGGCAGGGCTGCTATGATTGCCATCGAATGTATTATGATGCACCGTGATGACCTCAAAATGCTCTGACCTACTGAGCAAGTCCTGAAGCTTATGGATCATGACGCTGAAAGGTGTTGCTGGAGATTCTGCAGTCGCAATCTTGGGCTTCGATTTGACAGCGTATGCCATGAAGATTTCCAGGAACGTCGAGTGCGCGGAGCGGGCCAGCTCCTCATCTGGATTGCTGAAGATTTCGAGAAGAACGCGAACAAGGCCAGATGCCAAAAGCTCTGCGCTCGTAACACTCTCCAAAACGTCTGTATCGAAGTATGAGGCAAGCTTTGTGAACAATTCCTTTCCTTTATCGGCCGCAACATTTCCTGACGACCGTTTAAGGTAGAAAGTTTCCAGTTCACCGGCCAACTCCGAAAGCGCATCCAGGATCGCCGTGGCCTTGGCTTTCATAGCCTGACCGTGACCCTCAGTTTCATGTGTTTCCAAAAATTTCTTAGCCACGTCTCGAGTTCGAGACTTCATAGATCGGGTGTCAGAAACAAATCGGTGGAGAGGGACTTCAAGGGACATGGTCGATCCTCGGGAGCTAACAGGGGACATATCGTCGTTGTGTGCCTCGTCATTTTCGTTGTCATGCTCTTCATCGTCGTCATCGTCGTCATCGGACGACTCGTGTTCCTCATCGTCTTCGTCTTCGTGGTCAGAGTCTTGGTCTGAAGGCTGTTCGTTGTTTTGGTCCTTTGTTTGTGCATTTTCGCCCTCCTTCTTCTCTCCTTTCTCAGGTTTCTCTTCAGCTGGATCCTCCTCTTCAGCAATCTTGGTGATTTCCAGGAAAACTCCTTCGCGGTAGAACTGATAACGATAAATCTTGTCAAGACGACTTAGTAAAAGTTCGGCTGCCTGAAGGCCAAGCATGACCAGAGATGCATGATCTTGCTGCGACAGGATCGACGCCAGGAAAGACGCATAGGGAACCGGAGTCAGCGCCTCAACTAGAATATCCTCGTCTAGGTTAGAGAGCATTTTCAACTGTGCTGTAAGCACCTTCTGACGGACGCTCAGGTTAACAGTACTGGAGAACGCATCGGTCAAAGTAGGGAAAATGATGAGAGCAAAACGGCGGACTTCGTCTTTGCATTCCTCCAAGAGTTCGATGCGCTTTTCATTAGTGGTCCTACGGCTTCTTCCACCACCAGATGCTGAGTTCATTGCCTCTGTAGAAGCTTGGAGTTCGACAAATTCCCCGAAGGAGGGGTCGGCGTTTCGCGGTAGGCTGGGTAGCAGTTCGCATATGACATTTAGCGTCTCAATAATCTGTTCTCGGGGTCGATGGATAAGGGCTTGCATGATTACAACACTGTCCAGCTTAGAAGCGACATCCTCAGTGCCGCTTGGCGGCGATACTCCTGTAAGAATTTGATACAAGGTCTCTACCACATTGAGCTTGAAAAGCTCGGCTGAGAGACGGGGACTAGCTCGCGCGGTAAAGGCCAAAACTCGAAGAAACTGAGTATGGATGCTAGATCCGATCATGTTGGTCGTGCCAGGAACCAGAAGGCGCAGCACACCCCGAAGAAGATCCACGCTAACGAGCTCTTCAAGCTTGGAGGGATGATACTTGAAGCTCTCTACAATACCCGAGACGCAAAGAGAGGCTTGCTCCACGACACGCTGATCACTGCTATTGAGGACATTAAGAAGCGTGGGCATAACATCGCGTACTACCGGGAAAGAGTCCTCGGGAATGTTGCGGCAACAGTTCGCTGCGGTGGTGACAGCAGTTCTCTGCGTGCCTGTGGCAAAGAAGTCGAGATAAGACAGGCAGGCGGTAAGGCCGCCCTCGCGAACGATGCTTGTGGGATACTCGACAGATATCTTCTCCAGTGTGCTGAGGGCTTGCTCGGCCAAATCGATAAAGGATATTTCGAGCAGTTTCTGGCATAGGACTGGAACGGCGTTCCCGTAGACGACGTTAGCAACACTGGCAGGCAACGCCTCCATCAAATTTGCCAAACAACGGCACGCTAATAGCATGATCTCAGGACTCTCTTCCTTGTTCATTAGAGTGACCAATTCCTTGACGAAGGCGTCGGGAGAGAAGTGACCGGAGAGATTGTCTTCGTTGGAAACCAAAAGTATCTCTGAGAGCTCTTGTAGAGCTATTAGTTGCACTGACAGGTCGTCCACTCGCAGGTTGTGCAAAAGTTCCCGCAATCTGGATGTGAGGCCAGACATCATCCCCGTTAGTGCTCTCAAAGTGCTAGATAGACTACCTGGGGGACCGCCGAACCCCCCAAAAGGATCATCGTCTTCATCATCATCTTCTTCGTCATATCTTCGTGACCCGTCCTCGTCTTCATCATCATCATTGTCTTCACTATCGTCATCGTCGTGATGGTTGATGGGAGGAGGGGGTGGCGGCGGCGGTCCCGGGTCTCTGTTCTCGTCGGTTCCCGTCATTGGTGTATCTTGATCAGCTGCATTGTTAAGATTCCGCTTCGACCTTCGTGTGGTGAGGGTCGCACCAGGTGCCGACTCTGCATATATAGTTAGTTCTATACACAAAAGAGTTATCGAGGTTTTGAAGTATTGGACGAACCTGGTGGGGGGCCCGTAGCCTTTTTGGATCTGCTGGATTTTCTGCTGGAAGAGCCTGAGGGAATGGACTCGGGAGGATTCGCAGGTCCGGAACGATCGTTGCTTCAAATATTGTCAATACGATGTTTCCACTTGGTCATTCACGAGATGGCGACCAAACTTACTCTGGGCTGTCCATATCTGCAGACAGCTTTCCTTTTCTTCGAGATTTAGGCGCGGATTGGTGGTTGTTGTTTGTGGCGGAAGAAACGGCTTCGGGGATCTTCTGTCTCTTGGACCGTCGACCTGAAGACCCTGACGGCAAGGCGTTGTTGGGGCTCTTTTCGGCAGCAGGCCCTTTTCGCTTGCGGGAAGATGGAGTGGTAGTGGGTGCGGTCGGGACGTCAGCAGCGGCAGGAGCAAAAGCGTTGGGCTGGGCTGCCTGACTCGCTGCTTGACGAGCCGAAGATCTGGTGATTCTAGAAGACATAATTGTCGTGAGCTTTGTACTGACGATGCATCTGGAAGAAAAAGACAGATATGGGGGGAAAGTGTAAGGTAAAGTTGACGAATGTTGCACGAAAAGGTGGAGAGAGATGAAGGAAGAGGAAGCACAAGCACGAGCCGCGCCCGGAAGTCAAGCGTATCGAAGATAGTGTTTGGTCTGCAGCTGCCAGGGATCAGGGCCGAGGATGAGAGGGCCTGAAAGGCAAACAACGAACAGATATGGCTGTAAGATAAAGTATCAGGCCGAATCGCGTTTGACAACAGGACCGCGGATGTGCATGGGCAGAATGAAGGCGTTGTCTCGAATGTGGGTGAATCAGCGACAACGGCACCACACTCGGTCAGTGCTGGATGACGAAGGTGACCGGGAGCGACGCAAGGAACGTCCAGAGAGCCACGAGGTGAATGGTGCTGAGACGGATGATAGAAGGTGAATGGATGCGGTGAAGCAAGGACGATCGATGGATAAGGGAAAAAAAGGATAAAAGGGTTGGCCCTACCTATGGGGACCGAGAGAAGCGGCGGTAGTTGGTGAGAAATTGGCAGTTGAGGTTGTCGAGGTAGAAGGAAGTCGCACTTCGTTATCACCTGCCGATGTTCGTTCTGCCATGCCCAGACAACCTACGCCATCAGGAAGGCAGCGGGCAGGCGCGGGCGCGGCGGGGTCGTGGTTGCTCTCCGACGTCGAGAAGGCGATAGACGGATGACGAGATGGGAGTGGGCAGAACGATAGCTAGGTAGGTAGATAGCGGATATGGATATAGTTTACGGTGTGGGATTTCGAGTCTTGGGAGATAATCAATCCCTTGAGGCAGAAGAAACAAGACTAGAAGATACAATATACCTAAAGTCTCGGTCACTCTGAAAGGGAGAGATGAAAAGGAAGAAGGAAGAAGGAGGCGGAAGGCAAAGTAGGTGGTGTTTTTTGGGTTTACAATACGAGCGAGTCCTTAGGTTGGGAGAGATACAGTGGTGGCTAGGTGGTTAAACGGTTGACGTGTGAGGTGGGTGGTTGACTCCACTGGCTGTGAGCGGCCCTGTGAGGCTTTGGCTGGACGACACACAGGGAAAAGGCGTGCTCTGGCAGTGCTACGTTTGCAACAAAGTACACTGTATCCGTACGTCTCCAGCTCTCAAGCCTCCAGCTCATTAGTTCCAGCCTTATCAACTGCAAACATGCACTGTGCCGAGCTGGAAAGGAGGAGAGAGAGGGGTCCGTTTCTAAGCGTGGATATCATGAGGTAACAGCATGAGTAAGTGAAGTATTTGTTAGCCTAGGTGCTGGGTTTGTCATGCTATGCTCAAGGTCCTCAGCACCAAGACATAAGTATAGATTCTCACTTGATCACTAACTCTGCAGTGTCTAAAATTAGGCGTCCCATGAATGTGAATTATCAAGGTGCGGCTGCTTGCCCGAGATCTTGCTATGTGGAGCGGCCCGCTTAGTTTCATAGTGGCGTCTATCGCCCTTATGGGGAACAAAAAACAGAGGATCAGCATTTCATTCTACATGATAAGCCTAAGACTGAGAGAATAAATATTATCTAATATCTGTTCCATAGAATATATAGTTTTAATCAATATAATAGGAATAGGTAACGAATATATGGATAGATAGATCCCTACATTGAGATATTATTAAAAACCGTCTTGCTTGTCCTGTGTTTTCTGTCCCCCACAGCGCGCTGCAAAAGCTCACGCTACCGGGTATTGAACGGCCATTTCTCTTCACGCTCATGACAAACCACTTCCACCAAGTGTCAAAAGCACACTGACTGAAGGTATTCTCTTTGAGCATATTAGAACGTATCATTGACATGCATTTTAAAGGATACAAGCATTCATCCTTGGATGTTCCATGCAAACAACAAAGCCACCAAACAATACGACTTCAGATGCATCGCCCATTGGTCTGAATATGCTTCTTACTTGAAACTCTCTACATCAGCAAACATATCATGGTCATGACTTCAGTTCTGTTTTATTACCTATGCATTATCTGGAATTTTTCCTTGCTTTCACTGCTTCAAGCTATCCTTGCCGCCCTCAAACTCAGTAACATCATACTCTTCAGGATACTTGTCCAGCATCTCACTAAGCTCCGCCATCTGCACCTTGTGGTCCTCCGTCAACTCCTCGTAGACATCCTCAAACATACTCCGAATCGGGGGCTTCTTCTCCCGCTCCGCCTCACCGAACGCCTTGAGGATATCCTTGCGCAGAACGCTCCGGGCCTCTTTTTCCTTGGCCTCGTCCCAGATGCCCTTGGCCTCCATCCACTTGCGTAGTCGTGTGATGGGGTTGTCGCGACGCTTCCAATCCTCCACCTCTACGCGCGCGCGGTAGGCGAACGAGTCGTCGGATGTGCTGTGATGTGAGACACGGTAGGACATGGCTTCGATGAGGACAGGCTTTCCGCCGTCTTCAAGAGCCATCTGGCGGGCCTTCTTTGTGGCTTCTCGGACTGCCCAGATATCATTACCGTCGATACGGATGGTGTCAATACCGTAGCCGATACCACGGCTAGCAATACCATCACCGCGGTATTGGTCCAGTGTAGGTGTTGAGATGGCGTAGCCATTGTTTCGGCAGATGAAGATGACAGGACAAGATCGTGTGGCCGCAATGTTAAGAGCAGCATGGAAGTCGCCTTCACTTGCTGCGCCCTCGCCAAAGAAGGCCGTCACTACACGAGCCTTGGAGTTGGGATCCTGAAGCTTTTGCATCTTTAGAGCGTATGCAGCTCCAGAAGCCTGGGGGAGTTGGGTCGCTAATGTCGATGAGATTGAATGCTGTTGCGTGTCTGCATTAGCCCTGAGTTGTGGTCTCGGTTTGTATCACACTTACGATGTGTAGCTCTTTGCTTCCGTAGTGGACGGGCATGCTTCGTCCTCGGCTTGGGTCATACTTATTGGCAAACAATTGACTCATAAAGTCCTTTGACGTGTATCCTCGCTCCCTGAAGAGTCCTTGCTCTCGGTATTGGCAGAATATAACATCTTCCCGATCCAGCACGCTTGAACTACCAACACTAACCGCCTCCTCGCCCGCGCTCACCATGTAGAAGCTCAGTCGGCCTTGTCTTTGTGCGTCAAACATTATAAGATCCATAATTGAGATGTAAACCATATCTTTGTATAGGCGGATCACTTCCTCGTCAGATATGTCAGGCTTGAACGTTTCGTCCACTACCACACCATGTTGGTCTACAACGCGGTACGTCGGCAACGCAGGATACGACTGGGGAGCTTCGAACTTGAGCGAGCTTGTGAATGCGCTCTTCAATGCGCCGGGGAAGGAGACAAACTCCGAATTGGGTCGTTGTGAGACACTGCTGGCCGATCGAATAGCAAAAGGCGTTGAATGTGATCTGGCGAGGGTGGCCCTCCTCAGGGTGACTTGACGTAGAGCTCGGGACTTCATGATGGTATGGTCGTAGTGGTATGTGGAAGAGTCAATTGGTATCAGGGGTAGGATTTCTTTTATTCAAATTGCTACGACTCGTTAAGGTGTCAATACACACAGCATTGCCGAGGGGTTGTTGTCTTTGATACCGCGAGGAAGCGACGTCATCCTGAGCCGACTCCAACCGTGAGAGCCGAGAGGTGATAAGCCGCGATTTGACGACGTTCGGCTCGTTAACAGCCAAGGATCGATTCCAGAGCCATGCAGGCAATACTACTTGTTCGGCAATGGCATTAATATAGTTCTGGGTCCTTCAAGAGACCCCATGCTAGCTATTCGGTGATATTGAAGGTCGGTAATGAAGCTCATGATATCCATGAGCATGAGGAACAACCCATGCCTCTTATCCCCCACATATTTCTTATCGCTTACCCCACACTCACGATAGATTTAGATCTCCATGGACCCATTCCCAACTTGGACCCTTTGACACTTTATTGCAACTGTCAACGGCAGTCTGCAAGTGTCAAGAGGATCAGAATAATATGCTCTGTAGCAACCAAAACAACAGGTCTGATGTTTACGTTAGAAGATTTAGGTAGAGCAATACAAACAAGGAATCTTCATTTCGCTTTTCTTCCATCTGCAAAGAGTGCCGCCTTACCTTGAATCAAAGCACCGTAATCACACCCTCGACCTGCTCTACAAACAGCCCTCACAGGCCTCTCTCGCCATGTCGAACCCGGCCATCGCAATCGCATCTCTCATCATCACTCTCTTCTTCATTTTTGCAGCCCTGGCGTTGTGGATGAAAGGTCAGGTGCACGTCTTTGTTCGTGCCCTCGCCAACCATTACCAAGCGAAACAAAAGGGTGCAAAGTCGACTGTGTCAACCGCTGGTGAAAGCGTCTAAGGGTAAGACAATTCCCTGATATGCCTGCCAGATTCCCTCTTCTTCATCCAGGACCAAAATGTCAGCCATGCCCGCTGGCACAAGGCTGCAAGCCCCCCACATAGCTCGCCCCACCCGCAAAATTCCATCTCTCAGCCTCGTATGATTTCTAAATTAACCTCCCATCACAGAGCTTCCCAGCACCTCTGAGGCCCAATTCTAACCACAATGGCCTCTCGCACAGCTCTTCGGGGCTTCTCCCGCTCCTTGAACCTTTCAAAGTATTCTAATTCCTTTGTCCGCCCCTTCTGCTCCTCCAATGCCTTCCGCAGCAATAACACTACCCCTACATCCGATCGATCTACCCACTTTGGCTATGAGACCGTCACCGAGGCCGAGAAGCAGCAGCGAGTTGCGGGTGTTTTTACAAGTGTCGCCGAGTCTTATGATAAGATGAACGATCTCATGTCTTTGGGCATTCACCGTTTGTGGAAGTACGTTCACGCCTTGTGGCAACCCCTTTGCCCACCGGGACTAACACTCAATTCTGCAGGGACTACTTTATATCCTCGCTCAACCCTGGTGCTACGAACCCTCCTGGACAACCTCAGCGTATTCTTGATGTTGCTGGCGGAACTGGTGATATTGCCTTCCGCCACCTCCAGCACGCCCACGAGTTCAACCGTAATCCCAATGTTTCCGTCATCATCTCTGACATCAACCCCGATATGCTGGCAGTTGGTCGCCAGCGCTCTCTCGCCCTCCCTGCATCCCACCAGTCTTCTCTTTCCTTCCTTGAGGCCAATGCCGAAGTCCTGCCCGCTCAGATTGAGGACAACTCGCTCGATCTCTATACTGTCGCCTTCGGCATCCGTAACTTCTCCAACATTCCTGCTGCCCTCAAGGAGGCTCACCGAGTTCTTAAGCCTGGTGGTATTTTTGCCTGTCTCGAGTTCTCAAAGGTCGACAAGCACCCGGTCTTGAACACCATCTATAAGCAGTGGTCCTTCAAAGGCATCCCTCTGATCGGCCAGCTTGTAGCAGGAGATCGGGATAGCTACCAGTACCTTGTGGAGAGTATTGAGAGATTCCCCAGCCAGATAGAGTTCAGGAACATGATCAAGGACGCAGGTTTTGTTGTTGCTGGCGACGGTTACGAAGACTTGACTGGCGGTATTGCTGCTATTCATAAGGGTATGAAGCCTCTGCGAGGTGCTTGATGTATAAACATACGTGTAATTTAGTTTGTAAAATGGTTCATCATGATCAGGACGGGCATCACGAATAGACAATTGGTCAGTTAACCTGGCAGTGTATAAATAGGAAGTTAACATCCCAAACCACCCTTGGCCCTATCCCCTAAATCCCTAGCCCATAACCGTCACCAGCACATCCACGTCCCCAAGGTGCATTCAGGGCCAGAATGATGATTTTTAAATTCTCTTCGCAACTGAACTCCATACAGGTCAAAACTAAAGAAGCCACGCCCTCAAAGTCGAGGACTGACGTCCGAAATCTTATTAGGTACACGATACATGAAAACGAGGTCTGTGAAATGTGCCTCGATTTTTTTGTCTCTTGGGCCTCTATCAAATCAAGTAGAGGCGAGACAAACAGGGGTGCCAAAGGCAGAGCTAGATGATAAGCATGGAAAAGACCATGGCTTCATCGCGGCTGTGTAATAAAGCTCAAACTTTGAGCAAAAGATTAATCAGCGGCGGGCGTGGAGGGAGCAGCCGCAGGCGATGAAGTGCCGGTCTCGCCCTTAAGACCTCCACGACCACGTCCACCACGACCACGATCTCCGCCGCGACCGCGACCGCCTCGGCCACCACGTCGGTTGGATTCAGAATCGCTGGCGCCTCCAGCACTTCGGTATCCGCTGGTGTTGGTGGCTCCACCACGACCGCTGGCACCCCAGTTACCAGCACCGCCTCGGTTAGCATACGTCTTGCCCTCACGATGTTGGAAGATCTTAACTAGAGGCTTGGACCGGTCCTCTTGGGTCCGGGTCTTCACCTCTTCAGGGAGACGGGCTAGGGCGGCGTCACGATCCTCAGTTGTCTTGAACTGAACGACCTTGTTAGAATTACCCCATTTTTCAACCTTGAGAATCTTGGCCTTGTCCTCGTCGCTGAATAGGTCTCGGCATTGATCTTCAGTGCTAACGTTCATAATGAAGAGACCAATAATGTCAGAGGCAGGCGTCTTGGGAGCAGGAGAAGAGACACGTTCGGGAACATGGGCCGAGCCGTTAGCTGCGGCGGGAGTTGGAATCTTCTCAGGTTCCTTGCTAGGAACAGGAGGGGCGGGACTGCTCGAGCTTTGGGCGGGCTGAGGGGTAGCAGGCTTGGGAGGGCCCGGTAGAGGAGTCGCGACTGCAGGCTTAGCAGACTGCACTGTCGATGGCCGTCGAC